>CATIWK010275109.1:0-31840 GCA_949634005.1 Mallotus japonicus
TCTATTTATTTATTTTTATAAAATTTTGCATTTTTATTTCATTTTAGAAAATTGTTTTATTTATTTATTTATTTCATCATTTTTCTTTATTTTCTTTATCATTTTTATTTTCATTATCATTCGGTACTTTTATTTTTTTTATCACATTCTCTTCATCGATCTCTACATATTTTCTTTATTATTTTATTTTTATTATTTTATTTCATCATTTTATCATTTAGCATTATTCCATGCATTTATTATTATTATTATTATTATATTATTTGTGTTGAAATTGTCATTTTGGTGGATATATATGTGAGTAGTGATTTGGTGGAGTTGTGGAAGTTGAAGAAAACATCCGGGAGTGTTTGTTTATTTGTTTGAATATTTTTTTTATGTGTTTTATTGCTTTTTCGTGATATTTGACATTATTATCATAATTTGCATCCTAAAATTCACATTTTTATCACTTTTCTTTGCATTTTTTAATTAAAGTTTGCATTTTATATTAAAATTCGCATTTTTATTGAATTTGGTATGTTTTATGCTAAATTTCATATTTTTGTTGTAAAGTTTTAATTTTATTCTTAAAATCCATATTTTTTTGATATCAAATTTATATTTTTACCACTTTTCTATGCCAAAATTAATATTTTTATATAAAGTTTATATTTTTAATATAAATTTTACATTTTTAATGTGAAGTTTATATTTTAAATATAAAATTTATAATTTTGTCATATTTTTATTATAAAGTAGGTATTTTTAATATAAAATTTTCCTTTCACATTTATAAATTTTTATTTTGGCATATATTTTATGTTTTATATGTTAAATATACTAAAATATAGATTTATGTATGTGAGTAAACTCTTGCTTTTAAAATATAATTTTAAATATTTATTATGTAAATAACTAATTTGGCTATATTAATAATATTTTTGTCTTTGTTATTTATTTTATTTTATTTCGTTTTGTTTATTTATTCAACTTCATTTTATTTTCGCACTTTTATTTATTTAACCACTTGCATCTCATGTCATTATTTGGGGTAAAAAAAAATACTAAAGACTTTATGATTAATCACCCAATTTGGGTGATATGTTGAGAATCTCTTTAAGTATTGGCCCTAATTAATTACCCAAATCATGCATTGTCATTAGTATTTTTTTTATTATTTGCTTATGTGCTTGGATGTTCTTTATTATTTTAGTATATTTGTTTTTAGGCAAAATCTATTTTTAAGCCCCTGAACTATAGCGGTTTTTTCTATTGAGCCCCTATCGTTTTATTGCATTGCATTGAGCCCTATGCTATTATTTATATAGCTATTGAGCCCCAATTTGACAAATTCCATAGAAATGTGCAAAAAATTTAGGGGCTCAATGTATTACATAAATAATAGTATAGAGACTCAATGTATATATAAATAATAGTATAGGGGCTCAATGTATACATAAATAATAGCATAGGGCTCAATGTAATGCAATAAAATGATAGAGGCTCAATATAAAAAACCGCTATAGTTCATGGGCTTAAAAATAGTTTTTGCCAAATCCTAAACCTAATCCTAGGGTTATTAGTATTACAGAGAGCACATATCTCCTCCACTCCATATTAACATCTTCTGACGATTAATCATCACTTGTTTCAGATGGATGAGAAGAAAAGAGTAGAAGAACATCAAACAATTTCTGAGTCGTGCTCGAAGGGATCATGCCAAAGTACATATGATGTCACAATTGATAGGATCTCGCAGTTGCCGGAGAGCATTATCCACAACATTCTGTCCTTTCTTTCAACAAAAGATGTTCTTCGTGCTGGTGTCTTGTCCAAAACATGGCAGTGTCTGTGTTCATCTTATCCCATATATGATTTTTCTGATTCTTTATTTGGACGTGACTCAATATCATTGACTCCCAAGTGCTCCAAAAGTAGAGCTCAGATGATCCGAGACAAGAGAGAAAAATTTATGAATTTTGTCAACTCTTGTCTATTAAATCAGTGTGAGCACTATGCTACCATACAGCGATTTCGCTTATCTATGTCAGTCCTTGACGACTCATCTACCAGAGAAGATGTTATCTTTCAGCAGATTAAACGTTGGATAGAATTAGCGGCTCAAAATCATGTTCAGGAGTTAGATGTTTACATTCGCACACGGCTGTACAAAGTGTGTAATAGAACTTTTAGTATTTCAGGTAATACGATTTGTTGGTTGCCTCGGTCTGTTTTGTCTTCGAAATCTTTGAAAGTTTTTAGATTAAAGCAGTCGGCTGATCTAACGGAGCCATTTTCTGGAAATTATAACATAAATTTGCCGTCTTTACGGGTATTGTCTCTGAACGACTGCACGTTCGACGATCAATTTATAGGAAATCTTAGCATCGGCTGCCCCATGTTGGAGGATTTTGCTTTGATATATTGTTCCAAGTTAAGAAAACTTTCTGGGTTTCAGAAACTCAAGAAATTTAAGATGTATGCTTATGGGATTCAGAAAATTGAGATTGCAGTACCAAGTCTTCAAATTCTTCACTTAGCTGGAAGTGGGGACCCAGAACAATTTGAAGTTGATGTGGGTGCTTGCAGTAATCTACAAGTACTGAAGTTGAAGTTTCCTGACCTGCCAAACCATGTATACCAAGATATTGGCACGAAATTTCCATTGCTTAAAGTTCTTATTTTAGTTGGCGTATCAAATTCCATCAACATTTCAAGTCCGTGCCTTGAGGTTCTTCTTTTAGTAGGTGACTTGAATTCCATTAAAATTTCATGTCCCTGCCTTGAGAAGTTAAGTTTGTATACATCTATCGTACATGAACTTGTAATTGAGACACCACTTTTATACTCTTTCAAATATAGCATTTATGAAATTCCGTCCATGTTTTCCATTGATGCTCCAAAGTTACAGAAGCTTACAGTTGATTTGGAATAGATAATCAATCGCAACTCTACTCATCATTTCCCCAAGATGAGGGAATTTTTAAAAAAGTTCAGCCGGGTTGACTGTTTGAACTTGCAGATTAAAGCTATGGAGGTTTGTAATATTAAAACTTTACAAATTGTTTCATTTTATTAAGTTCATCTTTAGACATTAATCTGATTTCCATTCAAATATAGTATATAATGTTTGTGTGCATTGTGCTTTTAGGTCCAATTTATTCAGCAGAAGGATGTGAAAGACATGTTGATCCCTGATGTTGAGTGCTTGCAGCTGCGCATAGATTTTCCTATTAGAGAGAGAACTTCTTTGGACAGTTTAATTGATGGTTTATTTTGGAGTTTTCGACCAAAATCCATCACTATGGTATCCTCTTACGAGTCTCATTATGAATTCATAAAGGTTTGTGTTTGTTTTCAGGAAAATTTTATTTCTAATACCAGCGCAATTTTAAAAGCTTGAAGTAGTGACACTGCTACCAATTTGAGAAATGTAGGTTCTTTATGAGAAGCTAATGCATGAAAGTGATATCGAAACTTGTTGCAAGAGCTGCACTACCAGATGTTGGCGGCATTCTTTGAAAGATTTTCAGATTGAAGGCTTAGGAGCTGCAGCTGGTGATGGGGAACAGGCGAAAGGGCTCAAGACTCCTCTGTTTTATAACAGCCATTGCTTAACTCTGCCAGGAAGTACTGATATTACATTTCTGTTGAAATGGTGAATGCTTTCGAACTATTATGAGAACATCTTTCTTTAGAATAAATCTTGTTTAGAATTTCAATTAAAATGGCACTAAAATGCCACCAATATGTCGGATTATGTTGAACAAAAGATATAAATGACCAATTCTTCACATTTGACACTAATAATCAAATGTAGTAATAAATATTTTGATAATTATAACTATTTATATTAATCATTTATGCATTAATTGAATATAAAAATGTTTTACCATAAATTATTTATGCATTATTAACATCACTAGTTTAAGTTATAATATAAATTTGCCATCTTTACGAGTATTGTCTCTAGACGACGTTGGACAACTTATTTATAGGAAATCTTAGCATCAGCTAGCCCATGTTGGAGGGTTTTGCTTTGATATATTGTTCCAAGTTAAGAAATTTACAACTTTCTAGGTTTCAGAAACTCAAGAAATTTAATATCTATGCTGATTGGATTGAGAAATTGAGATTGCAGTACCCAAGTCTTCAAATTCTCCACTTATCTAGACTTGGGAGGCTGTGTAACACCCCATTCAAAATGAGACTAAACACCACAAGGTTTTTTAAGAAAAAAACCTCAAGAATATGCATTCTAAGTAAAGTATAAACTTTCAACATTCTATTAGAAGATATAAAGAACCAAATACACATGTATTAGCTAAACAACTTGCTTAACTATTATAACAAAAAAAATATATATATATATATATATATATATATATATATGTATGTATGGACATTCTCATAATCACCAAACTATACATGCTACTCTATTCAAAAGATAAAAACAACATAAGAAATCTATATGCTGGCTCAACCTTGGCTCTAGTACGGAAAATTGTAAAAAAATGATATCCAACCAAGGTAAAGGTTCACTCCTAAAGCAAGTGCTCTAAAAAATATAACAATACTAAAGGATGAGTACGAATACTCAGTGAGTAGATTAAGAATTAACAATGGGGAACATATAATTTGTAGATAGAATAATACATTTATCATATCAAATTCTAAATAACTAATCTCATTTCAATTTCAATATACAAAACTCGATCAAAATCGCATATTGCAAATCACGTACCTTTTCAAAGAAGAATTATATTTTAATAAATAATCATTTTAAGTCATTATGAGAATATGAATAAACATATGGGAAACCAAAAAAACAAATTATTGGATTGGAATCCCAATAAATAAATAAAATAAAACTCTATAAAAGTTATTTCGATTTGTAACTTAACTCTTGTGCAAAATATAAATTTTTACTTACAAAATAAAATAAATTAATTTTCAATTTATAAAAGTGCAATTGAAATAAAAATAAATAATGAATTAATTTATAATTGCCTCCATAAATTATGTTTTTCATCCTAATAATATGAATCTATTATTTATTTTAGTTATTTTGTTGAATTTTAGAGTTCTAAAAATTTAAAATTGTTGAGAATCAAGTTTAAATGAAAAATTTTAGTTAATATAATCCCTTAAAAAAGGATTTGATGAAAATTTAAATCTAAAAATTTTAGTTAATATAATCCATTCAAAAAAAAAAAAAAGATTTGATGAAAATTTAAATCTATTGGCTGAAATTAAATCATTTAAATATATGGTAGGGTTATTTTTGTCATTTAGTAAAAGATGTATGTCCTTTTTTGTCCAAAAAGATTTTCCCTCTATTCATACTTTTATATATAGTATAGATATGAGGATAAAGTAGGTATAAGTCCTTCTGATATAAAAAAGACATAATATATCCATGGCCCCCTATACTTATCACTTTTTGTCAATTTGACACTTCAACTTATAGTTTTACCATTTTAACATCTGAACACGCCTAAAATACAATTTAAAACCCCTGCCAACACATGTGGGATGAAATAGCGAATCATCATGTGCCACATCTTAAGTATTTGACTGACTAAAAACTGCAAGTAGAGATGTCAAACTAACAAAAAGTTTCAAGTAAAAGGGATAGTAGATGCATTATGTTATCATATTAGTGCAGTTTAGTGCATTTTGGGCAAGTTTAAGTGTTAAAATGACAAAACTATAAATTGAAGTGTCAAACTGACAAATAATACCAAGTATATGGGACTGCAAATATAATATGCCTATAAAAAAAATATACATGTAAACCCTTCATGAATATAAGAGATTTATTTTTACTCACTCAAGTCTTCTCTTGATATTATATATAAATAAAAATAATTAAAAATTCATTTATATTTAATGTTATATATATTCAATTCAATTTTGGTTTTTTGTTTTTTTTTTTGAGGAATAAGAACTTCATTGAAAAAGAGCCAATCAAACAGGCATAACATCTAAGAGCTAAAGAGCAAGAGGATAAGAGTTCATCCACACCTTTTCAGAAGCAACAATAGAAAAAGAAAAGGTAGCCAAATTATGAGCTGCTGAATTATAAATTCTAGGGGGAATACAGAAAATGAACTTCTTCAAAACCAAAGTAGATATCTCGAATGTCTACCGCAAGGAAAACTATTGACACATGGTTTGGCTGGCCCAAGAACGAAGGCCCAATGATGAAAAATAAGCAAAATGAGCCTTATAGTGTAAAGCCCAATCCTTTTCTCTCCAAATGGGCCTGCAAACTAATAAGCCTCACTAAGGCGACAGCACTAAGGCAACAGCACTAAAGCGACACCTTAGTGATGAGACGACGCCTTAATGTACTGAGGCGACACCTCAACGCCTCAGTGACGCTGAGTTATTTTTAAAGTAACGGAGAAAACCACATTTTAACGTGATTTTCTTTGTCTGTCAGTAGGGAAGACGTTACTATTATGGTGGAGAACGTGGGGGAAGAGAGAAAGACTTTTTTTAGGCTAGAGAGAGACTTTCTAAATTGAAAAATTAAGAGAAATAAAGAGGGAATGAGTTAGAGAGAGAAAAAGGAAGTGAAACATAAAAGACAGAGCGAGCTAAAAAAGGGAGGGGGTGCAAAGACAGAAGAAAAAGAGAGCTGCAATAGAAAAGAAGGGGGAGCTCTAAAAAAAAAGGAACAACAAATAGAAGGAGAAGACATCAATAGCTTTGGCTTGACAAAAGAGAAGAGGCTATCTTTACATGACTTAAGACTCACCATTTCATCATTTTGAAATAATTTCTAAGGGCTGAAGATAGGAGCTGTGCTTTTACTGCTTGAGCAGTAACCTCTACTTCCTTTCTTTCAAGTTCTTTTGATTATTTCTAATAAGTAGAATAACTCTGAATTGTGATTGATTAAGTTGTTCGTTTTAAATTCTTTTAGTTGTTTGATTTGAACATCGCTTTGATATAAGAATTTATGTTCAAAATTCAGAAAATAAGTTTTCAGTTGAATTCAGTTTGTCCATGTAATAAGGCGGCGCTTAGTCGATACAATAAGGCGACGCCTTATTATGCTAAGGCGCTACCTTAACCTCAAAATCACAGAAATATTTTATTTTAAATCTTTTCATGTTTGTTCTTATATTTGTTTTATAATTTTAACTTGACCATTGTTTTTCTATTTCTACTCGTCCTATTGAAAATTTTGTTTGAGTTTGTTTGTTATTTTTTGGCATGTTTAAATTTCATTGAATTTATCATATTATTTTTATTTATATTGCATGAATCTTATTTTCTTGTATAAGTTTGATTTTTGTGTTTTTGTCTAAATTGAGTCTTGATTGTTTATTTCGGTTGTTAATTTTGATGAATTATTTATGGGTTTGATTGTATTTATTTTGATTATTAATTATGATTTATATGATTAAATCAAGTATAAATTATTTAGTTATTTTTTAAGAATTTAACTTCGTGATCTCTTTTGTAGGTTTTTCTTTATTTTTAGCTAATTATTCTTAATTTTCAGGATTGATGCATTAGAGTGACAATTTGGGTCACTAAATACAAATTAACCTTTTAGAATTGTTTATCTTTATTTTATTTATTTTATTTTTATTTGCATGTGAAAAAGGGTGTAATTCATTTCTCCTCCCCTTTTCTTTGTGTGCGTTTTATTTTATTGTTTGCATGATTAAAAGATTGTAATTCCTTTCTCGTCCCCTCACTTCTTTGTATGCGCTCTTTAATTTATTTTTATCTTATGTTATTGACTTAATTGTGAAGGTTATGGATCATACAAAAATTGCATGTAATTGGAGTTAAATCCAAACTCGAGCTTAATTATAAAATTTGAAAATTGTTTGGAGGTAATTGCAATTTTGCATGTAAATAAGAAAATAATTAAATAATTAAAGGTAATAAAACATAAACACAAATGGAGGCCAACTGCAAGATTAGGTGGGCATTCCAAAGGCCCATACCCAGTTTTCGAACTCAATCTCTGAGGATGGTTATTGGGGCCCTCCGTGGAATATTCAGTCACTGTAAAGTGTGTCCTGGGTCTCATCCGGGTGGTGATTCCTATCTCCGATGTAGGCTTAAAGCCCATATTGTATTTCCTAGTGGACCCTGAGCCCACACAGTACTGTGGTCGCCAAACATTTGGGCGTGCGCTAAACCGGGCCGCCTACAATACCCAGATTAGATTGGTCAGGATGACTGGAATTAAGTTGATGAATCAAAGTTAAACAATCTGATTCAATACACACTTTCTGCTAGTTCTTCGATAAAGTTAGCTGAACACCCATTCGACATGCTAAAGCCTTAGCTATGCATGGAGCAAAACAAGCATCTTCCCTTCTAGACTTTGACCATAACACCCTGCCAGAACCGTCACAAATAATAGCTCCTAAGCCAATCCCTCTATCCTATCCCACCGAAGCATTAAAGTTTATTTTGAGGAAACCTGGTGGAGGAGGACGCCACTATTGATTATCAAAAGCCTTTTCTATGGAAGAGCTTTTTAAATTGGCATTGTAATAATCCTATAAATTTTGAAAAATTCTATTATGACATAAGTCAACCTCAAAATCGAGACCATCGTGAACAAGCTTATTTCTGGAGTACCAAATATACCATAGAGACATTAAGAAAAGAGAGAACACTTCATCTGGATACACGTCTTGTTTATAATGTATCCAATCAACAATTAAGCTGTGTGATTCTGTCACCCCAATCTAGATACAAAGGCTGCTAGTGTACCAAAATCGGTTACTCCAGCCACAATCCCTAAAGGCATGCTCCAAAGACTCAGAACCATCATTACAACGGTGACATATATCATCCAAGACTAGATGTCTTTGTTTTAGCTTAGAGTTCATCGGAAGTAAACCATGTAGAAGATGCCATAGAAAAATTTTTACCTTAGAAGGGACAACTAACTTCCAAAGCCACTTCCAACTGAGATTACTAGAAGTAGATGGACCTCTTGAAATCATATATTTTGACATAGAACATGTAAGATGATAGGCAAATTTAATAGTATACTTACCTAATTTTGTATAATGCCATAGCAAAATATCATCAGGCCATCTCTAACTCAGGGGAATTGTGAGAATCTGAGATACAATATTTCTGGAACCAAGCTTTAAATAATATCTTTTTTCCAAGAAAAATTTTGTTCATCAATGAGGTAGCTAACCCGCTGATCCATATTAACACTGATGTTCAATGGATAACCTTAAAATTTGATTATTCTGGTAACCATTTGTCTTTCCAGATTCTGATATCCTACTCATTACCAACTCTAAAACGAAGACCTTTGGCAAGCATAACCTTAGCTTTAATCAAATTCTTCCATGGATAACTGGGAGCATATCCTTGACTAGCTTCTAAAAATGAAGATCGAGGGAAATATCGGGCCTTTAGAGATCATGCAAACAATTAATCGAGTTATTGAAAAATTCTCCACCCTTGTTTGTCTAACATTGCTGCATTAAAAGCCTCAACATTTCTAGAACCCATACCTTTATTGTCCTTTGATCTATATAACAACTCCCATGAACACCAATGAACTTTCTTTTTATCTGATTTTTTTCCCCACCATAAGTTTGCCAACATTGAATTTATATTCTTACAAACCTGAACATGAAATTTAAAGAAACTCATTAAGTACACCAGAATGAATTGAGCCACAACCTTTATTAGGATCTCCTTGCCTGCAACTGATAGGGATTTTTCTTTCTAAGATGAGAGCTTTTTCTTGATTCTATCCTCCACATCCTTAAAGAGCAAGCTCTTTGATCTTGTAGTGGCAGAAGGCCAGCCAAACTATTTAGCATGTTTATCTACCTATCTGACTCCTATACAAGATTTTTAAAAAAATCATAAGATTCAGAAGATAAATTAGAACTAAAAGACATCTCTGACTTGTCATAATTTATCTTTTGACTGGATGCTTTCTCATAACATGCAAGAATGTCTTTTATAGTGTTAAGCTCTCTTTGATTTGCCCTCCTAAAGATGATGCTATCATCTATAAAAAAAATGTGAGATTATGGGAGCATGTCTGCTAATTTTGATTCCCTTCAAGGAACCCTCATTTTCTTCTTTTCTGATTAAACTTGAAAGAGCCTCTGCATATAAAAGAAATAGGTAAGGAGAAAGGGGACCACCTTGGCGTAGACCTCTAGAGGGGGAGAAAGAAAAATCCAGATTTCCATTAACAAGAATAGAATAAAAGATGGAAGGGACACAAGATAAAATCAAAGAAATCCACTTATGTGGGAAACCCATCTTTTCCAAAAAAATTTCAAGGAAGCACCATTCTACCCTATCATACTCATATCCAACTTCAAAACATAGAAACCTTTAGTGCCTTTCTTTTTATTTTTCATATGATGAAAGATTTCTAAAACTAAAAGGCCATTATCAAGGATTTTTCTACCAGGCACAAAAGCAGACTAGGTTTCATGTATAAGGGAAGGCAAAATAGATTTTAACCTATTAGCTATAGTTTTTGTAATAATTTTAAACAAGACATTACAAAGACTAATAGGTCTGAAATCTTTCAGATTAAAAGGGTCTTTTATTTTAGGAATGAGAGCTATGAAGGTTTGATTAATTTGTTCAGGGGAAGCTCCATTATTCAGAATAGCAAGAATGGAATTTGTAACATCATTACCTATAATATACCAAAAGTTTTGAAAGAAAAGAGCATGCATACCATCAGGGCTAGGAGCTTTGGTCGGATACATCTGAAATAATGCAGAGTAGACTTCTTCTCTAGTGAAAGGTTACTCAAGGAAAGATTTTTATTGATCTTCTAAACGTTTATCCACAGCTGCAATAACTCTGTTCATGTCAGAAGAACCATCTAAAGAAAATAATTCTCTGAAGTAATAGGAAAATATATGAGTAATCCCTTCATCTTTAATGCACCAATCACCATTCGGTGCTTGAATTATGTGGATCATATTTCTTCTTTTTTCTTCTCGAAGCAGTCTTATGAAAAAGGGAAGTATTTTTATAGCCCTCCTTCAACCAAGTTACTCGAGATCTTTGATGCCAAAGACTCTCCTCTGTTTCATTGAAATATCCAGTCTATTCTAAATTTCCTTTTGAGCCATAATGTTTTTTAAATTTGGGGACTGCTCTTAGAGTTATGCTAGCTCAGCTACTAATTATTTTTTCTCAAATAAAACATGGCCAAAATGGGAAGACTCCCACTATTTAAGAGTAGCGCTACAGCTAAAAATTTTATTTTTGCTATTTAGAACTGGATCAATCATTATTGCAGCACTCCAAGCATCTACTATAATCGATTTGTACCCCTCATCCCGCAACCATATCGACTAGAACTTGAACTATCTCACTCGCTTTTTTCTTCTTTTTTTAACTTCCCACTCAAGCAAAATAGGGCAATGATCTGATGATCGATGAAAAATATTAGATGCTTTAAAATTTAGGAAAAGTGTCATCCAATCGTGAAACGCCAAAAATCTGTTTAAGTGCTCTTAGATGTTATACTCATCAGCTCTACCATTTGCCCAACTAAATTGGTATCCAGAGAAGCCAAGATTATTCAACTAGCAATAAAAAATAGCATCTCAAAAAGCTTCCATTTTTCTAAAATCCCGTTGATGACCACCAATCTTCTCATTAGAAAGTAAAATCCCATTGAAGTTGCCCCCACACAACTAAGGGCTAATAAAATCATACTTGAGAGTCTTTAATAAATCCCATATGAACTGCTTATTTTGTTCCTTTGGCCACCCATAAATCCCAGTAAAACACCATGCATAGGAAGAACTTGGCGTCTTGATTACAACATTAATGTGGTGATGGTTTTTTGGACAACAAAAAAATACAAATATTTTTCTTCCAGAAAAAAGCCAACCTGCTCTTCTAGAATCTAAACCCTCACAGTCAACACCAATCTGCTCATTAAAACCCAAAAGCTTCCGTAACTTTAATAACTCAAAAACTTTCTTTTTGGTTTCAAGAAGAAACACAAATATAGGATCTTCATGAAGAATTAAATTCTTCAAAGTTCAAATTGTTCAAGGGTTCCCAAGCCCCCAAAAATTCCAACTTATGCAACTCATGGCTCTCAGCGGGGATACTAAGCAACCTCAGTCGTAGGATCATAAACATATGTTACATCATATAGGTTAGGAGTTGTTTGGGTAGTGGTCATGGCTTTTATTTTCTTTTTATTGGTAGTGGGAGGGTTCGAATGTTTTCAATTAGTATGAATGGTAACATCAAGGTTTTCAAAGCTAGGTCTAGGTTGCGGGGTTCAGTGCGCGCCCAAGTGTTGGTGACCACGGCACTATGTAAGCTCAGGGCCTGCTAGGAAATACAAAAATGGGCTTGAGGCCCATTATCAGAGATGGAGTCACCACCCAGATGAAAACTGGGACACACTTACAGTAACTAGATTCCACGGAGGTACCCAGAAGTCGTCTTCAGAGATCGGGTTCGGAAACTGGGTATGGGCTTGGAATGCCCACCCAACCTTGCGGTTGGCCTCCGTTTGTGTTTTATACTTTATTACCTTTGATTATTAAATTATTTCCTTATTAATGTTGGTTGCACACGCTTCCACTTTTATAATTTTACCAACTTTGCACATTAATCCGGTTTGCTTACTTATTACCTTGGCAATTGTCACAAGTAAATGAAATGAATATTACAATCATTCATTCAGTACAAATGGGGGAAAGGATTAAGGATTACAATTCTTTGTACAATTATTACAATAATTAATCAAAACTCTACCTCTCAAGAACTACTTAACACACTAATTACATAGTGATTAAGAAATTACTAAGAACCTACAATAAATATGGTTAATTTCATACTTGAAGTAAAAAATTTATTTCTAAAATAATTAAAATCATATTTGCACGAAATTAGTCATGAATATTCATATAAGCATGGTTTAATCAATATAGCAAGTTTAGTATTATGACAATTACACATAATATTGAAAATAACAGGCATCATATACAGATAATATACAGAAAATATACTAAAATGAAACAGAATAGTGTTGATTCTGGCTAGGAGGTGATCACCTCTAGGTGAATAGGTGGTGCCTCTATGAAGAGGCGTCGCCTCTCCAACAAAACACTTCAGCTCACAAAATTACAATTTTCTTAAATGCTAAGCAACTTAAATATTCATGCAAATCACTGAAAACCAGGGTCTTAACACTCAAAAATTCACATATTCAGACACTCATACCTCAATATAACATCAAATAGATTAAAAAAACT
Source organism: Mallotus japonicus (assembly GCA_949634005.1). Taxonomy (NCBI): domain Eukaryota; kingdom Viridiplantae; phylum Streptophyta; class Magnoliopsida; order Malpighiales; family Euphorbiaceae; genus Mallotus; species Mallotus japonicus. The sequence goes on from CATIWK010275109.1 coordinate 13,257, forward strand.
AAAAGCAAACTCAAGTTCAAACAATTTATGCTTTTATATGAAATAAAAACTTTAAAGCTTAAAAGTAAGAATTCTCACTGAATGAAGAACATTTGTAGCTCCTAACTAAGCCCTCAGAATTTGATAATTTGAATGCAAGAAGATTCCTTCTCCTTCAAAGAGTTAGATTCCTAAGCTTGGAGATCAATTCCTCTTCCTCTTTTCCTTAGTTTTTCCTTATTTTTCTCTTCCTTTTTCTTCAGAATGTTTTCTCTCCCTTCTCTCTCTTGTTTCTTATTTCTGAATAATGGCCAAGAGTCCTAAAAATATTAGCTTAAGCCTCTCTCTTTCTCTCTCTAATTTTCTAAAAATCTAGGCTCACTCTCCACCTAGTATTATTCATCATTGCTCCACTCTTTTCCAACTTATTTTTTTGCCTTAAAAGTCTTCCTTTCATGCAAAAATGTGCAGAGTAGAGGAAAATGTGGGTGAATTTTGTGTTAAATGCAGCAATAAATAGCATTTATTACTGCAGGGGATAGGTGTGAAAAGGCGACGCCTCTTTTACCAATGTTTGGGCCAGGCTTGGTCTGGGCCTTGGGCCAAGAGGCACGGGCTAATGGGCTTGAAGCTGTGGGTTAGGTTTGGGCTAGGTGTTTAAGCTTTTAAACCTATTCTAAGAAGATCGTGGACTCTTCTTGCATTTGAAGTTTGGACTATCTCATCACTGGGCTTTCGTTGCGGGCTCAAACCGAGGGTGTACACAGTTTGCCCCCTTGGTTTTTCAAAAAATATATTTATGAAATCAATTTTTCAAAAAGCAACATGCATATGAATAGTGAGAACAATGTACCTGACCTTCAAGCTTCGATTGGGCCATTAGTTTCGGGAATTCAAACCCGAAAGGTCAAACTTTGACTTGAAATATGATTATGATCCTCGGGTTTTCTTGGCCCTATCAGCCACTCATTATAAATTTGACGTAAATCTCGAGCATGGCCTGATCTTCACTCAGTAGAAAAGATGATGTGAGTCCTAAGCCTTTCTGATGCAGATCTCGACTTTGAAATATAATTGTGTTCCTCGGGTCTTCCTGGCCCAATTAGTTACTCATTATAAGTTGATGTGATTCTCGAGCATGGCTCGATCTTCACTCAGTAGAAAAGATGATGCGAGTCCTAAGCCTTTTTGACGCAGATCTCGATTTTGAAATATAACCGTGTTCCTCGGGTTTTCCTGACCCGATCAGTTACTTATTATAAGTTGATGTGATTCCCGAGCATGGCTCGATCTTCACTTAGTAGAGGAGATGATGCAGGTCCTGAGCCTTTTTTATGCAGATCTCGACTTTGAAATGTAACTGTGTTCCTCTGGTTTTCCTGGCCCGATCAGTTACTCATTATAAGTTGACGTGATTCCCGAGCATGGCTCGATCTTCACTCAGTAGAGGAGATGATATGAGTCCTGAGCCTTTCTGATGCAGATCTCGACTTTAAAACGTAACCGTGTTCCTCGGGTTTTCCTGGCTCGATCAGTTACTCATTATAAGTTGATGTAATTCCCGAGCATGGTTCGATCTTCACTCAGTAAAGGATGTGCACTTCGAGGATTCAAACCCGACCAGAAACTCCTTAACAACGTGCACTTCAGGGATTCAAACATGACCAGACGCTTCTTAATAACGCGTACTTCGGGGATTCAAACCCGACCAGACGTTTCTCAGCAACGATCATTTTAGGGATTCAAACTCGACTAGACGCTCCTAGTATTCACTGATGCTTTGATAAGTTAAGCTCTTTTTCTTCGATGCCGATTTCGGGATACACTCAAAAAATCAAGAAATGATTCACCACCTTTGAATTTTTTTTTTTAGGAAATAGGTTCCGCTGGGAATGCCTATTAGGTGGGCCACCTTTCTTTTGGCTAATGGGCTTCCCTCTTTGAGTAGGTCTATCTTACTTTCTTTTCTTTTACTTTTTAAAGGCCCATTCTTCTAAAAACCCACTCCTTCCATTCTTTATATAAAGAAGACCTTTTCTTCTTCTTCTTTTACTTCCTCTTTCTCTTTTTTCTTTTTTCCTCTTTTTCTTTCTTTCTTCTCACGCTTTCCATCTTTCTGACCATGGATGTCGCTCGGACTCCTGATGCTTCTCAATGGGATCTTGTGACACTTCCCCTAGAGCCTCTTCAGACACTTAGTTTCTCGATTGGAGATGATGTTCCCCTCACCGTGAGTTTGGGCGCCCATATCTACGCTTTAGCCTTCGGAGAGGTTTGTACCTCAAATCTCTTGCTTTTTCCTGTTAAATATAATCAAGTTATGATTAATAAACATGTATTTATCACTTAGGTTGACGTATTCTTCGACATGAAGAGGCGTCGCCTCTTCAATGGGGTGATCGCCTCATCGTTGAGGTGATCATCTCTTCGACAAGGTAAATCGCCTATATGAAGACTATTTATTTAAAGAGGTGATCGCCTCTATGCATAGAGACGATCGTCTCTTTGATGAGGTGATCTCCTCTTCTCATAGAGACAATGCCTCATCAATAATTTTCTGTATACTTTACATTTTATTTGAACAAATTTTAATAATTAAACTCCCTGTTTGTTCCCAGCATGATGCCCATACATTCAAAGGTGCTGAGAACTTCAGCGGTGCTCGGGTTTAGTACGACGAGCTGACATATGACATCAAAGACCATATTCAGGATACGAGATTCGAGGATTTTGTGCTGTCACTTCCGGACGTCCAGGGTCCTACCAATTACCAGCCACTTCATGCTCTGATGGAGAGGTGGTTTGAGACTACATATACGTTTCATCTCCTATTCGGTGAGCTGACCTTAAATCTAGTCTCCTTTACGGCGATTACGGGGATCGCGTGTGCAGGGGATTTCTTCCCTTTCGATGTGAGCATTCATCAGATGGCCCCGGATCGGGTAGCTTACATCGAGCGACTCCTCGGTATATTCCCGAATATGAAGGGGACTCATACGATCAAGGTGGACTCTATTCCGACTTATTACACTCGAGAGAGGGTAGTGGCTGCTACGTCCGACCAAGCGATCGACCAGGTGGTGAGGGCATTCTTGGTCTATCTCTTAGGGACCACCCTCTTTGCTGACACCGTGAGCTCAATTGATCTGATCTTTCTGATGCCTCTTCGGGACTTGGATAGAGTGTCTTCCTTAGATTGGGGGAGCTGTGTCCTTGCATATCTCTATCGGAGCATGGATGAGGTAATACGGGGAGCTAGGCGATTCTGCGGCTTCTGGCACGCAGTTCTGGTGAGTATTCCCCTTCATTTTCAACTTTAACTGTTAATCACTATGGTCATCTATTCATAATTCTTATTTGCAGGTTTGGCCTCTGGAGCTTGAGCTGATTAGCGGGATAGTCTGCATTAACAATGTTCGCTTTCCTTCTCTAGCTTGATGGGGTGCTAGCCGTTCCTGGAAGAGACCCCTAGCCCGTGTTCATGTCCATCGGGAGCGACTGAACTCCCTAACCTATGCTGAGGTACCTGAAAGAAAATAAAATAAAAAATTACTAACATCTCATAACTGCAAAATTTTACTTACTTATTTGTTTTTCTTCTTTTCTTGCAGCTGATTCAAGATCTATGGGGTCCTTAGGATAGATGGCTCCTGGAGATGACTCGTTTGAGGACATTATCTTTGCGACTAGTGCTCCTTCGTGGCCCCCACTGCCGAGTATGGTATCTTGGTGAGAGGATCCTATATTGGGGAGGTGGTCCACGTGCTCAACGCATCCCTGTATCGCCTCCTAGGGATATATTCTGGACACACCTGCTAGCGGGCTAGGAGCTAGCTAGAGCAGTTGCAGGTGAGCCTGCTGAGGCCTATACAGTAAGGAGTAAGGTTCGCTACCTTGACTTTGTCCGAGCCAGCCTACTGCATCATGCCCCTTTTAGTTGCTTCTACTTCTGCTCAGGTATCCACTTAGCCCTATTTTCTTCCTTTCTCTTTTTTCAAACCATGTATTGATCCTATTTTCATTTATAGGTGGCGGCTACAGGCCCTGGACAGAGAGCTAGACCTCTAGCTCGCAAGAGACCACTCCAGCATCCTCGTACTAATAGCGGAGTGGGTACCTCAGCTGGGGTACAGGCCAGTAGTATCCCTTCCAGCTCAGGCTCGAGGGTGGCTGTTGGTTGTCTGACTCACTTGTCGGAGCCTCTGGCTCGATGCTGGATGCCCTCGGGGGACTTGTCTCGCGAGTTCCTAACATTAGACGAGGATCTGGTGCCAGCGTACACCCCTGGTGCTACTCATGTAAGTTTTTTTCTTCTATATCTCAAAATTCATCCTTATTAGACATCAATACTAACCAGTAATTAATCTTGCAGATCCCTCTGGACCAAGGAGTATACATGTACTGCTTGATTGAAGCACAACGGGATCACCTGATGACTGTCACCCAGTGGTGGAAAGTAAAACTTCTACCTATTTCTATATGTATGCATGATTGCATGATTGCTTACCTTAAATCATATGTATTTAGGATCACGATGCAGTCAGCCAGGCGAGGATTACAGCCCTCCAGTGCCAGGTCGCAGGTCTCCAGATTAAGGAGGAGGAGGATGACGACGATGGCGACGGGGATGATCCTGCTACTAATCCTGTGAACGAGGGAGGCGATGAGCCTGGAGACTACGAGTAGACGACTACTTCATGTCTACTAGCATAGGACTATTTGTTTTGCTTTGACTTGTCATACTTGGAGGAATTTTTATTGTTCTGTTTTTTTTAACAAATGCTAAAAACTTAGACACTTTCTTCTTTCAACTGTGTTTTAACTTTATTAAAGGAATTTCTCATTTTACAGCTTTTCTTTTCTCTCTGATGATCAAATCATAATCGTATAATACAGGTTTTCCTTTCATGAATGCAGTAAAAACATACGCTTTTTACTGTTGAAGATGCATCGCCTCTTCATAGGGGCGTTGCCTCTTTGTGAAAAGGTGATAGGTAATTGCCTCTTCGTAGAGGCGATTGCCTCTTTAGTAGCAACCTACAGTCATAAAAACCCCCAAATCTCCTCTCAAATCCCTAACTTCCCATTTTCGAGTTTTCTGCATTTTCTCACTCTAAACTACATTCTAAACTCTTAACATGACTGAAAGAAACTTGAAACAACTACAATCCATTCTCAAGACCTTGGATGGTGAATCTTGGGCAAGGTTAGAACCATTTCATCTATCCATTTTCCGATCTATACATGCTAGGAAGATTAATTTCCCATTCTTGCACGTTCTTACTCAATTTTGGGATTCTCAGAAACATGTCTTTTGGTTCAACACAATCGAGCTATGCCCCTTGCCTGAGGAGTTCGAAGTTATCTTAGGTTTCCATATGAATTCTACTTGTCAGATTGTAATTCCTTCCGTTGAAACTCCGGATTTGCACCCTATTCAGTATCAGATGGCCTGGATGTTTAATATGGCTCCTCAATTCTCTCTCTGTCAGATTTTCAACACTAAGATCCTAATCAACACTTTTCTGGAAGTAGTAGTGGTAGCAGACAATAAAGGGATGCATTGCTCCCTGATAATGGCCCTATGCCTCTATGCTCAATTCCTGTTTGTATCTCCTTTAGGCAACTGTGACCCAAAGATTCTTCACATCCTAGGACTCAACCCTTTCCTGCTTATTCTAGCAGAGACCATCGTTGGATTGGATTATATTGCAAAAACCATAAGGTTTTCTGGAAGTCCTCTACTGCTAGAGGTTCACTTCTTTCCATCCCTTCTTCGTTTATTACTTTTCTATCATTTTTACATTCTACATCCATGATTTGCACAGGCATGGTTTCACGAGAAGCTGAGATTGCTAGAACCTCCTAGGGATATTGCATGTTATAGAGCTAAACATTGTCGCACCCGATAACTTCATCCTATCCCAGAAGACATTCGAAATTGGCTGGCCACTTTCCCTGACACTTTGATTCAGTGGATGTGCCTGTGGTGGAGACTGCGGCATGTAACCATCCGATCTTATAATTACTGTGTTCCAGTGGCTGGTCTGCATTTTGCTGCCTTCTACAATCCTGCAAGGCTTTGTAGACAGTATGGACAAAAACAGTTGATTCCAGAGCTCGTACACGAATTTGAGCCGGGTTTACTCACTCAGAACTTTTTGGATAATCTGATCGCGACTTGGCCTCGGAGGATCATTTAGAGGAACATCGACTACAATGGAGATCAGTCCAATGAAGACCAGTATAAGGCATGGGTTCAAATGCAACAAAAAAAATAAGATGATTTCATTATCAGCAGAAGAAGAAGGTCATTGCAAGCATCGAGTGATCAGGGTGTTCAAAAGAAGAGAAGACAATATTAGTTTATGTAATTTAGCCTTTATCTGCATTTTGTTGAATGGAATTTCCTTTTGGTTAAACAGTGTGTAATAAGCATTTAATGCAACGTTTAAGAATAACAAAGGCAATCCATTCCATTTAAATTAAGCACAAAGCGAGAATATATTTTGCTTCTTACATATCTCCTGTCGTTAGTTGGCTTACCCTTATAAGTTTTCCAACTAACTATTTTTCACTCTCTCTCTCTCCTTTTACATGTCCTTAATTTTTGCTTGGACCGCCTCTTTCAAGGTTTTCAATCCATCAAGATTTTTTAATTTTTTTTTTATTTTTGTAGTCTCTAACTTTTGCCTAGGCAGCCTCTTTGTGAGGTTTTCTCCTTAGCGAGACTTCATAGAAAGTACTTCTTCAACTTGTCGAGGTTGATGGGCTCTTTGAATTCATTCCCTTCCATATCAGAAATGATAGTTGCGCCCTTGAAGAATAATTTCTTTACCAAGTATGGACCTTCCCATTTCGACTTGAACTTCCCTCTCAGATCAGTCATGATCGGCCTAGTCAGCTTTAAAACTAAGTCACCCTCTTTGACTTTCCCAGGCTTAACCTTTTGTTGTAAGCCCGAGCTATCCTCTTCTGGTACAACTGGGAGTGATACATAGCTTTCAACCTCTTCTCATCTAACAAGGTCAACTATGCTAGCCAGCTCTCCACCCACTGATACTCAAGGATCTTTGACTCTAGGAGGACTTTGAACGACTGGACCTTGACTTCTACTGGCAGTACTGCCTCACATCCATAAACTAAAGAATAAGGAGTAACTCCAGTCAACGTTCTGATAGTGGTCATGTCTCCCCACAAAGTGAACTGCAGGTAATAGGCCCAATCTTCGTAATTTTCTAGCGTTTTAGCCAGAATCCTCTTCACATTTTTGTTCGCAACTTCCACAGCTCCATTAGCTTGAGGTCGATATGGAGATGACCTATGTTGCTAAATCTTATATTTTTTCAGCAAAATAGCTATTTCTGCTCGAAATTGAACACTATTATCACTAACAATATGATGTGGCAGCCCGTACCGGCAGATTATGTTCTTTTCAATGAACCTCGCCATCTGTTTTGATCCAACGGTAGCATACGATTCGGCTTCAACCTATTTCAAAAAATAGTCAATGGCTACCACAATGTAGCGATGACCGTTTGATGCTTTCGGCCTCACCTCTCCTATGATGTCGATTCCCCACGCTGTAAATGGCCACGGAGAGGTCAATCCGTGAAGTTCCATTGAAGGTAGATGATTGACATCGCCATATGCTTGATAGTTATAACATTTCCTCACAAATTTTACATAATCCATTTCCATTGTTAACCAAAAGTAGCCTTGATGCGCTATCTTTTTGGCTAAAACTGTCCCATTCATATGCGGACAATATACTCTTTTATGGATTGCTTCCATAAGCTTTTGAGCTTCATCCTTGTCAACACACCTCAGATGTACTCCTGTCGGTGCCCTCTTATATAGCATTCCATTATGGCTAATAAATTGTCGAGACAACATTATAAGAGACATCCTCTCTTTCCTATCAGCATCTTCGGGAAACTGCCCCGTCTCTAAGTATTACTGCAAATTGTAGAACCATGGTTTTTCTGTAGAGTCCACTGGCATCACCCTTATCTCTTCATAACAAGGAATTCTGAACTTAATAAGAGCGAGAGGTTTGACCACAGTCTGCTTTTCTCTTTCCCATATTGAAGCTAGAGTGGCTAAAGCATCCACCATTTGATTCTCTTCTCGTGGTAAATGCACAAATTTGCACTGAGTGAAAGATAATATGATGGTAGTTGAGTAATCCTAATACAGTTTGAGTTTATCCTCTCTTACTTCCCACTGATTAGAGATTTGTTTCACCACTAGCATGGAATCCCCATATACCATGATCTCTTCTGCCCCTACGCTTCTGAGTGCTTCCAGACCATAAATGCAAGCTTCGTACTCTACTTGATTATTGGTAGCTTCAAATTTTAATCTTTTCGCCATCGGGATCATTTCTCCTTCTGGTGAGATCAGAATCACGCCGACACCAGCTCCTTTGCTGGTGATAGCTCTATCAAAGTACATTGTCCATGTTTGGATTTCTATTGCCCCTAGAAACTCATCCGAAAATTCCAATTCGCATTCCTGTTCATCATTGACTGGGTTCTAAGCTAGGAAGTCTGCCACTGCTCTTCCTTTTACCACTTTCTTTGCCACATATTCAATATCGAACTCGGGAAGCAGAACTAGCCATCGAGCTAATTTCCCTGTGAGGGATGGAGTCTACTGAAGATATCTTAGAGGATCATGCTTGGAGACTGCTTGAATCCTATAAGATTGGAAGTAGTGTCGAAGCTTCTTCGTAGCCCAAATCACAGGTAAACATGTCTTTTCTACGAGACTATAGTTAGACTCGTAAGGAAGAAGTTTCTTGCTCACATAGTACACCGCGTGCTCGACCTTTCCACTGTCTTCCTAGGCCAATATTGTATCCATTGCCTCCTTCTCGATGGCCAAGTACAGGATTAGCAATTTACAGGGCCTTGGTGGCTGTAGGATTGGAGGATTCATCAAATAACTCTTAATAGTTTCAAATCCTTGCTGACATTTTTCATCCCAGCTTATCGGTTGATTCTTCTTCAGAAGCTTAAAGATCGGCTCACAGATTGTGGTCAGCTTGGCGATGAACCTACTGATGTACTGTAATCGCCCGATGAACCCTCGAACCTCTCTGTCAATTTTTGGTGCAGGCATTTCTTTGATAGCTTTAACCTTGTCGGGATCCACCTTTATTCCCTTCTGACTGACGATGTGTCCTAGTAACTTTTCAGAAGTCACCCCAAAAACACACTTCTTCGGGTTTAACCTAAGGTTGTACTTTTCAGCTCTAGCCAAAAATTTATCAAGAGCCTCAAAGTGTCCTTCTCGTGTTAGAGACTTCACCATCATGTCATCCACGTATACTTCTATCTCTTTGTGGACCATGTCATGCAACAGGGTGGTAGCCATTGTCTGATAGGTAGCTCCTATGTTCTTCAATCCAAATGGCATGACTGAATAACAGTAAACACCCCATTCGGTGGTGAATGATGTTTTCAGCTTATCAATCACTGCCATCATAATCTGGTTCTACCCCGAGAAGCCATCCATAAAGGAATACATGGCGCTAGAAGCCGCACTTTCAACTAGAGTATCAATATATGGCAAGGGAAAATCATCTTTAGGACAGGCTTTATTCAAATCCCTGTAATCCACACACATTTTGACCCTTCCATCCTTCTTTGGAACTGGCACAATGTTCGCCAACTACTGGGTGTCATCGACCACTTCCAAGAATTTTACCTTCAGCTGCTTCTCAACCTCTTATTTGATCAAAAGAGCCCATTCCGACCTCAATCTTCTTTTCTTTTGCTTTATTGGTGTAATGTGAGGATACGTGGGAATCGCGTGTTCTGCGATCTCTCTATCAATCCCGGGCATATCCTTATATCCCCAAGCGAATACCTTCTATCTTCTTTTAATCACTTTTTTTATTTTCTCTCTCTCATCAAGAGTTAAATCAGAAGTAAGAAGTATATTCTTTGGATTATTGTATGTGCCTAAATTAAATGATTCAGTTTGCACTGAATTAATGTCAAACATATGCATGAAATGATCATTACACACAGAATAAGTATTAGGCAAAACATCACACAAATAAGCAAACTCGGACTCTATTGTATTTATTTTAGAGAAGAAAGGATCATCATTGTTAAACAAGTTTATTAGGGAAATATCTAAATCATCGTAGAAAACATCTACAATGGAGTCAAAAACAAAAGACTCAAAATTGAGTTCTTCCATCTGATCAGCAGCGGCTTTCAGCTCCATTGCAGAGATGTCCTCCTCCAACTCAGGGAATGAAACTAACTCCTCCACTATTGGCTCTTTCTCAGCAGCTTCACTGGTCCTATCCAATTCTTTGGCAAAGATTTCAAAACCAAGAATTATCTTATCAGCGATCATTAGTGGTTCTGGAGCTCCCTGATATGGGTCATAGGTACCCTCTTTCACAAAGGTTTCCCATAATGGATTGGCCACCATTTCAGCCTTGGGTTTTTTTCTTTCCGTTCTTCTTCCTTTCAGACTTAGCTCCAGCCTTGCTTCCCTCTGCTGGCTCATCGGTCTCGGGATATCCTATCCCATGCTTCAAGAACACTGGCTTAGTCTCAACAAACCTAGGTGGGCCTTGTTGATCCTTTCCTAATCCTATTCCGGGCATGAAGTTCTGATTCTTCATCATTCTCATGATTTTAGCACTGAGCTCATCTTCATATATCACACAAACTTTCAAACTCGGACTCAATGGGATCTCTTGGGGAGCCATCTTCAATGCAGCAATGGCGGCTTTGGTCTCGGTTGAGATTGTGACCACCTTTCCCTCATGTGGGAATTTGATCTTCTGATGGACGGTAGATGGCACACCTCCTAACGGATGAAACCATGGTCTCCCCAAAAGGATAGCAAAAGTCATAGAAATATCAATTACATGAAGGTTGACCCAAACCTCCATAGGTCTTGTTTTGACAAATGCCCTGAAAGTTCCTTCAACAGGCCTTCTGGTATCATCATAAGCCTTGATGACCACATCTAAGGATTTTAAATTAGCTACTGTAAGCCCTAACTTAGGCAATATTTTCAAAGGGCAAACATTGATGGCGGAACCATTGTCTACCATCACACAGTATGTCAGCTTCCCTTTGACCTCGGCTTTAATGAACAGGGGTTTGAGATGATCTCTCCCTTCCAGCGGTAAGTCATCATCCGTGAACATCACAACTTCTTAGGGACTTTCAGTTAACGATTCAACTAATTGTTCAGGGGTATGGGTTAAGGGGACCATCTTATGGTCCAGGGCCATTACTAGCGCCTCCCTATGGGCTTTGGAGTGCATCAACATCTCCCAAATGCTAGAGAGATTCTTTCCTACTCTCTTAGCTTCGTCAGCTTCTTCAACCTTCTTTGACTCTTCTTCCAACTCTTCTTCTGATTTCTCCTTAAAGTCCTCTTTCTTTTCTTCAGACTCGTCGGACTTGGATTTTTTCTTCTTAGGCTTCCCAACTGATTGGACCTCCTTCACTCCCTCACCCTTCCATAAATCAATCACTTCCCCTTCTTCATCAGATGAGCTCCAGATATCCAAGACATTCACACTGACATCCTCAGGTTCTTCTAAGTTCGAGCATTCTGGTTCTGGTTTTAATGGTGTAAGTGCAGGATCAACAAAAGAGTTCAGAACTTGCTCCTCGGTCAAACCAGTGTTTATGGCAAGGATGGATTGGTTAGGTGATGGCATACTTCGATAATTGGGTAATGGGTTATTTCTTGTGTTTGGCTTTTTATTTTCAAGGTCGGTGATTTTGTCTACATCGATTAGGTCTTAGGTTTTATGTTTTAAGTGAGTGCAGTTATCAGTGTCATGACCGATTGTTTGGTGATATTTACAATAAAATTTAGGGTCGGCATTGGGAAATGGAGGTCTTTGGGATAGAGGTCACAGTAGGTTATTCTCGATCAACTTTTCCGGAACTTTAGATAGGGGTCTCCCTAGATTAGAAAATCTTATAGGTTGTTGAACTGCATTAATTTGCACATTGCTACTTGATCCAACTTCACTGCTGGATCTGGTTCCCTCTCTACCTGAGGATCTTCCACTGAAGGACTTTCTTTCATGTGCTCGATCTGATTCCTTCTGCACCCTGAATCTGTATAGTTCTTCGAAGTTTCGGATCCCCAAATCTTTTAGCTTCTTGGAGAGCGGGAGTACACACCCTTCTATTGCTATCACAAGTTTATCATTCTCTGAAGGTCGGTGTTTCATCTGTGCAAGCTTGGCTTCCCATCTAATCAGGAAGTCAACAAAAGGCTCATTGAATCTCTGCTTGATATTCTATAAATCCCTCAACGATGCCTCCATCTGAATGTTGAGACTGTACTGCTTAATAAATACCATACACAATTCTTCCCAATCAAATTAGACATGAGATTCCAAGGAATAGTATCATCTGATAGGTGCTCCCTCAAGAGACAGGGGGAATTGCTTGACTATATGCGCCCTGTTCAAACTGGTGGTTCTTATATGAGTCGTATACTACTTAAGATGCAAGTGAGGATCTTCAACACTAGTGAACTTCTTCATGTCAGGAAATCTAAATTTTAAGGGCAGCAAATCATCATCTTCTCCCAGACTTAAATCAGAGTAGTTCATTGGAGTGTCTATTCCTTTCTCCTTCATCATTAACTGCATTTGGGCCATAGATTTAACAAGGTCCCTAGCCCAATCTGGCTTCCCCGGATTCTCTGCGGCACTTGTATTCAAATCTGGTTTTGCTATAGGTGATGCCAACAAAGTTTCCTGGTCATCTTCAATCTCATGCCTCCCTATATTCTCAGCATCAAGGTCAAAAGGCTATGGTACAGATGCAGGAGCTGGTGCAGGTGCAGGTGGCTCTTGCCTAGCTGAGTTCATTTCTACCATCATCTCTCACATGATTGTCCTAGTCTGTTCAGCCATTTCTTCCTTGAACTGCTCTAGATCAAAACTTTGTGTCGCTGTATCTTTCAATATTCTGACTAGACGACTGGTGTTGGAGTAGGTCCATGTGGATGATTGATTCAAATCTATATCTGCAATCATTCTTGATCAGAAACATGCATGACGTGTATACATGATATGCAGACTTTCAAAAGAATAAATGTTCTATTTACATGTAACATATAACACAGGACAAAGCTCTCAAACGGTATCTCCACCCTTATTTCTTCCACACACGTATTCAATGGTGAGTTCCTTTTCCTAGGATTGTTGGCCGGGTTCTGATTATCAACAGGGGATAACAAAACCGTCCTATATAAAGAAACTCTCAAGAACGATGCAAACAAGCAACAAATCCTTTGAATAAAGTCAAAGTCCATTTGAATGGGCTTGGTGGGCATGAAAGGCCCATTTTCAATGTAATCCATTTTTGAAATGGGCTTGGCCTTTATTGTAAGGTTTGTTATATGGCATAATACACATGCATTTGGAAAATCTTAGTGGAAATTTATAGGTCAATTATATGAGTTGAGTCAAGGGTAATAAGCTACAGCTCCCACAGCTATATACCTCCATTACGTCTCCCCACTCAAGGGTCTGTACGACGTGGATAAGTACGTGCTATGAGTGGTAATAGGCGATATTCCACCACCAGGTTTGAGTGAAACACAGGTAGTAAAGTATGAACTATTACCGGTTTATTTAGGACTGATGTGCTCATTGTGTGATCATGTGTAGTGAATGCAGTAATATGCAAAAGGAATATTTTAATAACCAAGGATGATAATTTACTAAACACTGGAATCAGTTTCTCTATCCCTAGTGGAGTCGCCACTGTAGGCGGCGGGGTTTAGCGCGCGCCCAAGTGTTGGCGACCACGGCACTGTGCAAGCTCAGGGCCTACTAGGAAATACAAAAATGGGCTTGAGGCCCATTATCAGAGATGGAGTCGCCACCTGGATAAAAACCAGGACACACTTACAGAAACTAGATTCCACGGAGGTACCCAAAAGCCGTCCTCAGAGATCGGGTTCGAAAACTGGGTATGGGCTTGGAATGCCCACCCAACCTTGCAGTTGGCCTCCATTTGTGTTTTATACTTTGTTACCTTTGATTATTAAATTTTTTCCTTATTAATGTTGATTGCACACTCTTCCACTTTTATAATTTTACCAACTTTGCACATTAATCCGGTTTGCTTGCTTATTACCTTGGCAATTGTCACAAGTAAATGAAATGAATATTACAATCATTCATTCAATACAAATGGGGGAAAGGATTAAGGATTAAAATTCTTTGTACAATTATTACAATAATTAATCAAAACTCTACCTGTCAAGAACTACTTAACACACTAATTACATAGTGATTAAAAAATTACTATAAACCTACAAAAAATACGGTTAGTTTCTTACTTGAAGTAAATAATTTATTTCCAAAATAATTAAAATCATATTTGCATGAAATTAGTCATGAATATTCATATAAACATGGTTTAATCAATATAGCAAGTTTAGTATTATGACAATTACACACAATATTGCAAACAGCAGGCAGTATATATGGATAATATACAGAAAATATACTGAAATAAAATAGAATAGTGTTGATTCTGGCTAGGAGGCGATCGCCTCTCCAACAAAACACTTCAGCTCACAAAACTACAATTTTCTTAAATGCTAAGCAACTCAATATTCATGCAAATCACTGAAAACCAGGGTTTTAACACTCAAATTCACATATTCAGTTACTCATACCTCAATATAACATCAAATAGATAAAAAAAAAAAAACTAAAAGCAAACTCAAGTTCAAACAATTTATGCTTTTATATGAAATAAGAACTTTAAAGCTTAAAAGTAAGAATTCTCACTGAATGCAGAATGTTTGTAGCTCCTAACTAAGCCCTCAGAACTTGTTTGATGATTTGAATGCAAGAAGATTCCTTCTCCTTCAAAGAGTTAGATTCCTAAGCTTGGAGATCAATTCCTCTTCCTCTTTTCCTTAGTTTTTCCTTGTTTTTCTCTTCCTTTTTCTTCAGAATGTTTTCTCTCCCTTCTCTCTCTTGTTTCTTGTTTCTGAATAATGGCTAAGAGTCCTGAAAATATCAGCTTAAGCCTCTCTCTTTCTCTCTCTAATTTTCCAAAAATCTAGGCTCACTCTCCACCTAGTATTATTCATCATTATTCCACTCTTTTCCAACTAATTTTTTTGCCTTAAAAGTCTTCTTTTCAAGCAAAAATGTGCAGAGTAGAGGAAAATGTGGGTGGATTTTATGTTAAATGCAGCAATAAATAACATTTATTGCTGCAGGGGACTGGTGTGAAGAGACGACGCCTCTTCTATGAGGCGTCGCCTCACCGATGTCTGGGGTGAAGAGGCGACGCCTCTTCATTGAGGCGATCGCCTCTTCACCCAGGCCTGGTCTAGATCTTGGGGCAAGAGGCACAGGCTAATGGGCTTGAAGTTTTGAGTTAGGTTTGGGCCATGTGTTTAAGCTTTTGAACATATTCTAAAAAGATCGCGGACTCTTCTTGCATTCGAAGTTCGGATTATCTCATCACCGGGCTTTCGTTAAGAGGATAGCAGTTGGGTTTTTGGAAGAGTCAGGTGGGCCGTTAGAAGGGTTTATGGTTGGTAAGAGGATAGCAGTTGAAGTATGAGAAGGTACAAGGCTAGAAGGAGCGCAAGAATGGCTAACCTGATGTACCGAAGTAGCTGCTGGGTGCAACTGGGAAGGGTTAATTAAGTTTGGGTTGGGACTGTCAATGGAGGTATTCAGCGCATTTATATTTTGGGTGGTGAGAATCGGTGAAGGTAAATAAAGGACAGTGGGTTGATTAGTATTTATCTTGACTTTACCTAGAGATTTTAGCGGTGATTCTGTGAAAGCATTTTAGAAGTCAATATTTTCATTTGTGGGCCTGGTTTCAGCATCAGGTTTTAGGCGGGGAATAGTGGAGGTAGAGGAAGAAGTGGGTGTTGTGGAGTTGGGATTTGAGGCACAAGGGATAGTATGGTTTTGTTCATTAAATAAAGCTGCTTTGGGAAAAACTCTACTAGAGCTATTTTCCCTATTTCTTTTGTATAAGGAAGCTTTAAGCCATGAGCTATAGTTCCATTGATCCATAACATAATTAACCTCACCTTCAAATTCACTACAATGCTTTACCGTGTGACCCAATCTACCACAATGGAAGCAAAATAAGGGGAGACTTTTATACTTGATCGGAACCCAAACGGTGTTGCCTTGAAACCTCAAAGTTACCCCACAAACTAAAGGATCCTTGATACGAATTTGAGCCTTAAAACGCAGGAACTTGCCACCAATCTCAGTATCTTGTCTATCAAGTTTTATAAAATATCCAATTTGCTAAGCAATCATCTTAGCAGTGCTTTCATTCATAACTCGAATAGGAAGATCATAGGCTCGGATCCACATAGAAGCATAAGGAACATAAATAGATGATGGTTGCTCATCCCCCGTCACTCATTGAACCATGAAAAATTATTTTCGAAGTGCCACGGCTCGTTTTGCAGGACCCATTCCATATCTCTCTTATCATTAAAATGAAATAAGAAGAGATTTTTTCGCTATTCCCTGCAAGCCATTGATTTGTTTGATCTCCAAGCCCTTTTCATTGTTTCTATTAGCGTATAATTATTAAAAGGGCGTTCAGATAACAACGTTCTAGCTAAATAACAGAGTTCAGGTTGGGGAATTGTTGTAAAAGTGCCTACCTCTATTTCCAGAATTTCATATTCAGGTTTTTTGAGATTTAGTGGCTGATTAGTCTGGGATTGCATAGACTCTCCTTCAGGTATTATATTCCCCATTTGGCTTAACATGACCAGAGTATTCGCAACATTGTAAAACAAAAGGATATATGACAGATTAGAAAGGAAAAAACGAGGGGAAAACACAAAAAGAAATAGAAAACAAACAAATGAAGCAAAACAGAAAGATAATCTGACAGAAGAATATAAGGTTTGAGGCAAAAGCGCACAAACCAAAAAGACTTCACACAAGACAACGAAAACGAGGAATAAAATAGGAATAGCAAAGATAGACTATCACAACGTAACAATCGAAGAAAAAATAAATTCAATGGAAAAATAATGGAAAACCCATGAGGAAAACACGATAGACCCTAAAAAGGGTGACCATATGCTGCACAAGGAGCGAACCCTAACCCTTACGACGAAGGGAACGATTTGAGTGATATGCATATCTATGAGTTCAATTTTGGTTACTTTTATTTTGTAAATTACTATCGAAAATTTTTTTATTCATTTATTACTAATTTGATAATGATTGCTCATATTGAAATGATTTATTAATACTAATAATTGATTTGTTCAATTAGTCCTAAAGTTGAATTGATCAACCTTACTAATTTGATTAAAGTTAGAATTAAATTGATTAGTTAGTACTAATAATTGATATATGCAATTAGTTTTAATTTAAATAGTGCTAATATTAAATTAATCACTTAATATTAATTAGATTCAAGTATAAATCAAACTATTTCTTAATTTATTTTTTTGTTTAAAATATTTATACACAAAAATCTATTGAAAATCATATATGAAAATAAATAATATTTATGCATACAAAAATAAAATAAAATAAAATAAATTTTAACCATCGAAAATTTCATTCTCTTATAATATGTGGTAAAATTGTCAACGCTATTTTATTTGTTATTTTAAATTTCTTATTGAAACAAATTATATTATTTGAAAAACTATGATTAAGATGAATTGTTTTGATATTCCATTATATATGCAGTTGATCGAATTTGAACTGGGGTCAAACAACATTTAACTAAACATTACATTACTATGCTACATGTATTTCTTTGCAAAAAATTATTTTTTCCTTTTTTTTATTATAATTTAGTAGAATCAAAAACGAAAACTAACTTTTATTAAAATTTTAGAAATTTTTGGTTCGGTGTTCCATTTTTTATTTCCGGTGAGCATTTAAATTAAATGCTCACTCCTGACTTTACATTTTATATAACATATTAAAAAAAAGTAACATGGCTACTTGAAACATTTAATAAATTAAGTCATTTAATGTTACATTCTAAAACTATGTAGTTTAAAGGTAAATTGATGTTGTTTCTAGGTAGAGTTTAAATAGATCATTTGACACTAAAATTAGTAGTATCTAATACTAAATTAAAATAAAAAGTTAAATTATATTTATTTAATATAATTTGAATTCATATAATATTTACTAAATATTATATTTAAATTATATTTTTAATACTAATATTAACATTAATTTTAGGGGAAATTACATAAAATAACCCAACCTTTGAGGTTACTTTCAAATAAAATCTTATCCAATTTTTTCTTTCAAATATAACCACAACCTTTGAATTTTTATGAAAATAAGCACTTTTTGGATTACTGTACTGGTAACAGGAGATGAAACCCTTTTTTTATGATCCATGTGACCCACTTGGATGACTGTACTGGTAACAGGAGATGAAACTGATGAATTTGCCCACAAATTGATATTTTATCCCCTCCAATTGAGTGTTTCATTTTGGATTAGCAGACTGTTTAGACAGATAAAAGTGTAACTTAATTATTACAACAAAAAATTCAGCATACTAGGTATATGAAATTTCAACTTAGCATACTAG
>CATIWK010275240.1:0-24608 GCA_949634005.1 Mallotus japonicus
AAATTTAATTTATCATAATTATATTGATTATTTTTGTTATATATGAAAATTACTATAATTTATTTTTTAAATTTTTATAATTTTTTTGATAAATTTAGTTTATCATAATTATTATGATTTTTCATGTCATATAAAAAAAAACCCATTTAAAGTCCAAACCGAAATTTCAAACCGAACCGAACCGAAATATTTCGGTTCGGTTCGGTTTTTAAGATTTTTTTACATAAACCGAACCGAACCGAATACTGTTCATTTCGGTTTTGCATATTTATGAACCGAACCGAACCGACATTTGCCCACCCCTAATACTATGTATAGTTTAAAGCATGCAGGCCTACGATTATGTACAAAGAATATCTTTGTTTTGGGATTGAATTTATAATCTCATTAAATTCAAGTTAAGCAATACATGCACCAAACAATAGATCCATTGGGAAAATTTATCAAGCACAGACATAGCTTTTTTTGTAGCCCAGCCGCCATATTTTATTTCTGAATTTTTCCCTTTGACAACAAAGTCTAAAAATGAGCATATCAGATTTGCATCTATACTTACCAGCATTATCATATTCAGTTGAGTGCTGAAAAATATTGTTACAAGATGCCTGTAAGCGAAGAACTTGCATCATCCTCCACATCCTGCACCAGGAAAAATTTACTTCAGAATACAAAAAGAAAATCACCACATAATGAAACAAGAACATGATTAGCTCGTTAAGCAGGGTACAACCTGATCAGCCCAACAGATATGATCCAGTTCATGCCTTAATAGGAATTCTGACACCTTATCAGGGCCACAGAGGACTCTATATATTTCATTCCTCATCATTTTTAATATCTCTGGCAGGATTGGACGACTGCAAATTGCATAATAAACCCGTGTCTGGAGCAGCAGCGGAGAATGGTAAATTTCTAAGTTGATCCAGATTTTATCATCTACAAGAGCAGGTTATACCACAATGCATGCACAATATCTTATCATCTACGAAAGCAACTTACATTCTTCATATAAAAATTTTAATTAGCCGAATCATTGAAGCACATTCTTTATATTCTCTCAAGCAAAAGGTTTTGTAAGCATCTAACCTTGTAGGCGAGTAAAAGACAAGCAGTTTCCAAACTCTTCTCTGGTCACCATAGTTAACATAGTCCCTCCATGCCCAAAATGGCTTAATAAACCAGTATATTGTCCTTGAATGTCACCTGAAATGTAAAATACAAAGATTTGTCAGAGTTTCACAGAGAACAAATATAAGCAAAATGAATTCACTAAATTGAAATACATGACACTGACTTAGCTGCAATTAGAACTAGTCAATTAATGGTTCTTGTTGTTTGAATAACTCTAACAGGCCTAGCAAGTGAAAGCTCACTGAAGCTTGGACAAGCACAAGCTCATTTTCCTTTATGCTGAAATTAAATTAGTAAGGGGGTTGTCAAGATTTGACCTCTGGATCTCTTGACTAGAAAGTAGAGAGCCTCTAACATGATATAAAAGCACTAATAAACAACCTTTCTAGCTCAGTTTACCAACAGTTTTATACCTTCTAACATTTCTAGGTGATTGCTTCTGATTATCCAAAATGTCAACTTGAGAAACACAAACCTGCCAAAATGGCCCTAAAAAGAAACAATTATTTCCACCGCAGAATTAATGCATTGTTCAACAAGCAGCTTGCAAACCAAATCACAATTTAGTTGTGTAGGAGGATGTCGTCTATGGTCTGACCACCTGCCAGGTCCATAATTATATTTTGGCTTTGAATGAACAATCAACCGCTCAAGTGCAAAGCAATTAGTAAGCACATATAAAGCGAGATCCATCCAATTCAATTCGTCAAGAAATCCATACATCTCAACTTCTTTCAGTTTTGGAAGTGGATGTATATTCTCCAATTCTCTTGCAGTTGTAACCTTCCACCCGCCGATATTCAGATACTGCAATTCAAAACATAACATTGTTAATTTCTTTACAAATTATATACAAATTTGTGAAGACTATGATAATGCATATTTGTTGCCCAAAATGGGAATTGATGCCTGCTAGTTAACTTAGATGGCAATAGTATAAAACCGTTCTAAATTGTCCAAATAAATGAGAATGAGGATGGGAATGGGAATGGTAATGAGAAATGTTAAAAAATGTTCAAGTCCAAAAAATTGATTTCGAGATAACCAATAAAATTCAGTAATATTAGAAGAAATTGTACATAAAAACAGATAATACTTTCATTAAAATTCAAACTTTTCAAATGACCATAAAAACTTTGCAATCCTTGTATACCAAACAAAAACTTGGAATCCCATTCCAAGAATAAGATTACATTCTCAATATACCATGCTTTGAAGTCAACCAAGAAGAATCTTCAATTATTATTAATTCAAGTTAGTTTCAGCTGAGCTATATCTGCATTTCTCAAATTAATTTCCTAGTCTCCAACGCTATGATTGTTAACAAGAATTAGCAGAACTTCAAATTTATTAAAATGCAGAGGTAATGATTCTAAAACAATCTCATATATCTTGATCTACTCTTTGAACATATTCCTTATACATTACCACTATGTTGGGAAAGGGAGGAAAGAAAATAGGGAGGAAAATATGAAGGAAAATAATGTTATTTTCCTTTCCCCCTTTTCCCCTCTTGTGTTTGAATTTGAAGGAAAATAATATAGGGAGGAAGGAAAGTTGTTGTACTTTTTTTATTGGGATGATAAAATATTAAAAAAAATAAGAAAATAAGTATATGATATATTTACTTTTATGCCCCCACATAAAAAATAATACTTACTACAAACCTTTTATTTTTTTATTTTGTTTGATGAACTTTTTTTTTTTTTTTGAGAAATCCAATTTAACAAAAATAGTATGTATAAAATTGAAATATTTATAGAGCCGTGAAGAACAGTTGAAGAGGCAAAAAAAAAAATGAAGAACAGCTGTGAAGTACACGGTGTGTGAAGATAAAAAAAAAATGAGGGCAACATTGTCAAATAAGATGAACAGTAGCTTTTTCCTCCTTTTTTCCCTACTCTCTCTCCAATTTGGAGAGACAATGGGGAGAGGAAAATATAGCTTATTTTCCTTCCTCTCCCATTTTCCTCTCCTCAAACCAAACAAGAAAAAACACTTTTCCTCCCACATTTTCCTCTCTTATTTTCCTTCCTCCCCCTTTTTCCTCCTTTCCAAACACAGTGTACAACTAGCCCTAGGAAATGGCAGCAAAGTAAGCAATTAGCCAGGTTTGATCCATCTTCGATCCTCCCCATCTAGAATATAGATGATCATATTTGCCACGATGCCTAAACATGATATTTCATCATCACCAAGTGGCTCTAGCATCAACAAGTCGTTGTAAGCTTGCAAGTCCAAGATACACTATTTGATTATGCAAAATTTATCTGATACAGCTTTACCTTCCCTAATCAATTCCCCTCATACCTCAATAATCAACAATCTGTCTAACTTAACACTCCCATTGAGTTATTCACTAATGAGCCAGTTTCAAGGATTCTGAGAGTTCTATCCACCCACTTCTCCATTTATGCACTAAGAGAAAGATTTATTTACATTGATGTGTCTCTCCAGGAACCTCAAGCCCTTGTTCAGATACTAGAAATGGGAGACCAAAAATGAAAATTTGGTTCCTTATTACAATCCTCAAGCCCTTGTTTACATACCATAAATGGGAATATGATTATTTGATTCCTGGCCCGTAGTAACAGGCAACCCACAATAACAAAATAAAGACCTGTTGTTCATTCACAACAGGAGGCAACATATGAAAAACCACGAAGGAAGCAAACAAACCCTCTGTGAAAATGGCCTTTGGGTGCCTTCCAATAAGCCAGAGCATTTTAAACAGCAATTTTCTTGATTTCATTGTATGAACAGAAGAAATTACTTCCCAAATTGATTCTATTAACTCATTTTTTGTTAATTTCTTTATTAGATAAAGAAAAGCAGTAACTACGGATTTTTCATCCTAACTGAGACATAATTTTTCATCCTAACTGAGACATAACTTACTTTATTCTTGTGATTGCCCTCATTACTAATTGTATAGTTATCTGAAAGCAAAATATAACACACCCGTTCGCATACCAACAAAAAATGATTATTACTACGGTAACATTTAACTTCTAACCTTTAAAACAAAGACACCACTAGTGTTAGCCACATTCCTAAACTTAGCATGAACATATTGAATACTTACAGCAAACTGGAATTTCTGCAAAGCAGGAGAAGCATTTAGAATGTGCACAATATTTAGGAGGTCATATAGTGGGGATGCGCAAATACAGAGAGCTCCAGTTGCTTGAGATGCCTGAATGTAATCATTGATTCGAATATGAGTGGAACCTACACCACAAATTTTTTTATTTAGCAGAAAATAATATCAAGGTGCATAAATATTCCATTCCGCAAAACACATCCCTGTTTTTTTTTTTTTATCATTTTTTAAAAAATTTTCCACATACCTGAAAAGGAATCAAGACTACTGATAGAAATTCAAGCTTTTCGACATGTTTTGCAAGTCTATTAAACACGCATCTCATTCCCATCCCTCCTCTGTTCAAGAAGTTGAAATACGCTGTTTTCAATGCAGGAACACCAACAAATTTGATATATTCCGCATTTCCTCTGCACTGAAAAATATTTAGCTTTTTGAGAGAACTAATCTCCATTCCATTTCCATTGCAATCATCAATAATCAATGATTTCAAAGAAAGGAACAGACTGGATATGTGTAACATTTCTGGCAGAGAACAATTTGCAAGTTTCAACCGCTCAAGGCTCAAGCAATTAGAAAGTATATTGTCTAAATGAAATTGAGTTAAAGTTACAAAGCTCATACGAAGAGTCACCAAAGAACTTAATCGTCTGGCATAATCAGGAGAAGGGTGTTGTTAGCGTACATGAACATCAGTGTAGATGCTTCAACTGAGATGCTTTACCATCAGGATGGAGAAAATGACAAGGAAAATTGTATTTTTCAAGACCCTCCAAAATAAGGCGAAGAGATATTCTTTCAGCCCCCATACCCATAGCAAAATTAATCCATCCATCAATATAGGATGCAGACTCTTTCCCGAGGGCAAAAGCAACCTTAAATGCATCTATTTTGCAACCAGTATAAAACTGAAGGAACTGATTAACCCCTGTTATAAATTTAGACTTATTTTTCAATAAAATTCTCATGTATCCTCTGTCGTATTTATCAGTGTAAATTCCAATTACAGAGAAAATATTAAAGTGAAGGTTGGATGAAGATGAGCATAGGCGCCTCCATCTACGCGACAACAGCCTGGTCTTAACAGCATCTCTCATTATCAAAAATGAAAGAATGAAAGACAGAATGTCATCTGGCAGTTAACTGATTCGGTCATAATCAACTGTTTCAGCATCTCGAGCAAAAGACCATCAAATTATAATAGCTCCAGGTACATAAACCAAATCAAAACATAACACTCCAACAATTCAATCTCAGGCATCAATAAAACATCTTAATAGTACCAAGATACGAACTTTACATCAAGAAAATGAACAGTTCACACTCAGGCATCAATAAAGGACTAGGAATTGTCCAAGCGACAAACTTTTTCAGAGAAAATATCTGTTTTTTAATGAAAATTTTGATGGTTTCGAACTGATAGTAGCATATAACAATCTAAAAAAAAAACCGAAACTTTAACAACAGATTTAAATTGAGAAAAGCAAAAAAAAAAAAACAATTGGGTACCTGCTCAGTCATTCTGTTGCCGCCTGCTATTGGATTTGCTAGGAGATAGAGGAAGAGGGATTTGGAGATTTTTCTTTTTTTCCCCTTATAGCTCAATCCCAAACTCGAACATCGACTCTTTGCAAAATTTAAGGATAAACAAATTTGAAGAAAACCCTTCATTTTTAAAAATAGTTCAATCGAACCCCTAAGGTTTAGTGCCAAACTCAGTTAAATCCTTTATCTATTGGGATAATTACTATCACCCTCCTGAGGTTTGGCCAAATTGGCTAGTCCATCCCTGCAATTTCAAAAGTCAATTAAATGGCCCTTCAAATTTGATTCCGTTAACTAATTTCCCCCTCCGTTAATATATTTAAGGATATTATGTCAGTCAAAAGTATAAATAATAGTCAAAATGTCAATAATTATATAAAATTCCAAAATTACCCTTAATTCATCAAGAAATTGGACTGATTAGCTTATACATGATAATTTGATGACTAAATTATAAATTTTTAAAAGAAATAAATATCATTTAGCTCCTTACAACTTCATCTTCCTTTCATCCATACCATCTCTTTTACACCCACACCATTGATCCACCACCACCACCACCACAAACCTTACCACTCTCACAAATTGACAACAACACTAAAACAAGAGCAGAAGAAGAAATGGAAAGATCCAAAACTAAAACAAAATCCAAATCCAAAATCCAAAAATACAAAACTAAAACAAAATCCAAATCCAAAAGTAAAACAAAATCCAAAACTAAAACAAAAATAAAAACAAGAGCAAAAGAAGAATGGGAAAAATCTCGTGGTGCTGCAGCTCCGCCACTCCATGGAACAAGTCGTTGCCTTTTTCTCCGCCACCATCATCGCCATTCCAGCCACTCCAGCTCGTCTTCTCCGCGGAGCAAGCAGTCGTCAAGTGACGCTAGTTTTCTTCGTCGAGCAAGGGTGAAGCAATGAAGGAGCTGTGATGGTGAAAAGGGTTTGAGAAATCATAAACTGATGATTTTTAACAAGGGTGAAGGGAGACATGAACTGATGATTTTTAACAAGGGTGAACGAGCTGTGATGGTGACGGTGGCTTCGGTGATGGAGCTCTCTATGGCTTCGGTGATGGTGGGTGATGGTGGCCAAAAAACGCAGTGATGAATGAAGGAGCTGCAGTTTTATTTTTTCCTTTAAAAAAATAATTTTTGGTTTATGAGTTATAATCCAAAATATATTTGGTAACTAATTAATAATTATCAATTATTTTTTTAAGAATAATTATTAATTATTGATGTTTACAAAAATTTATTAATTATTAAAAAATTTATCAATTAGTTTTTATTGATAAAAGAAATAAAAATATCAATATTAATAATATATAAAAAAAAAAAAAGCAAATTACTCCTTGTACAAAGTTCATAAATTTAACAATATTATGAGGGTAAATAAGTCTTTTTATATTAATTAACGGTTGTTTTTTACGGTAAGGAGAAAGTAATATATAATGTCAAATTTTAGGAGGTATTTAATTAACTTTTGAAAATGCAGGGACGGACTAGTTAATTTGGCCAAACCTCAGGGGATGATAGTAATTATCCCTTACCTATTTTTATTTTGAAAAGGGGTAAGGTCCAAATATGACCCTAATGTTTTTTCCGATTCTCACATTAGCACCTAATGTTTTTCAAGGGCCATTTATGCCCTTAATACAGACAGATTTGGTGCATTTAAACACAATTCTTAAAACGTTGTTAAGTTTCCCGTTGCCACAGCTGATGTGGCATATGTGGGACCCAGTTCTGTCAAAAGAAAATAAAAAAACCTCCAATGTTTAAGAGTTGTGTTTAAAGGCAGAGGAGAAGAACTCAAATCAGTAGGGCTTGCTTGTAAAAGATCTCCAATGTTTATTACTAGAGCTCCAGGCACAGGATGAACATCAATCCATTTAACAAATAATAATTGCATTAAATTAAAGAAAAACAGTGCCTCTAAATTGCACTAAATGATAAATGCACATAGATAAGAAAAAAGCAAAGTGGTTGAGCTGTCGAGAGTGAAGAAGAAGACGAAGACGGAGAAGAATATAAGAAGCAGTATCAACAACAACAATAGAGGGACGAGAAAATAAGAATGGAGTTGAAAGTTTATGGTCATATAGTGTCTCAGCCATCACGCGCTTTGTTCATCTTCTGCAGGTAATTTCATTTCATTTCCTTTATTTCTTTTCTCTGTTCTTATTTTTCAGCCTAGTTTTTTTTTCCTTTTTTTAGAATTAATCCGCTAACATTAAGTAAACGTCATCGTTATAAGCAATTTTGAATCCGCTCGTTTCCCTCGTAATCCACTTTCTCCACTTGGCATCACCGATACCGTTTTCCATTCTCTCTCCTCCCAATGGATAAGGTCTATTCTTCTCTCTATCTATCTTTTGTCACTCTCAATTTTATCTTATCTCTTCTGCATTATTAATCTTTATTTTCATAATGATCCTTGATTAAAATTGTTTTTATCGATGTTTCATTGTCGATCTCCTAATGAATTGGTTCAATTGAATATGATGAGCTGTTAATAGGATGCCGTTTTATTAAATTGATTCAATTAGGTTTTTTTTTTTTTTTTTTTTTTGCAGTACACAGTCCTGAAGAAGAAAGATGAAGCAGGTAAAGATTTCGAAGAAGACTTACAAATAGGACTTTGTGCTATCGGAGTTGTTGTCAAAGTAATTCAAAACAGTGATGGTTCGACTTTGGCTATCAAGAAAATTGAACTAGAGGATGGGCTGAATATCAGCCAACATATGTTGAGGGAGGGCTGCATTATGGGTGATATCTTTCACCCAAACATTGTTTGGTATTTTTTTGATTTTTTTCATCTGATTGTGTCTTGAATTGTTCTTTTTTTTTAATAAATGAAGATGTTGTTAATTTTGTTAAAGCTGTAAGATTACTCAGACTTAATTCAAAACAACCCAATTTTCATTGCACCAAACAATAACACTTTTACACAATAGAATTAACACTCTAACAATTCAATCTCAGGCATCAATTAAACATCTTAATAGTACCAAGATACGAATTTTACATCAAGAACATGAACAGTTCACACTCAAGCATCAATAAAGGACTAGGAATTGCCCAAATGACAAACTTTTTCAGAGAAAATATCTGTTTTTTAATAAAAATTTTGATGGTTTCAGACTGATAGTAGCATATAACAATCTAAAAAATATTGAAACTTTAATAACATATTTAAATTGAGAAAAGCAAAATAACAATTAGGTACCTGCTCAGTCATTCTGTTGCAGCCTGTAATAGGATTTGCGAGGAGAGAGATGAAGAGGGATTTGGAGATTTTTCTTTTTTCCCCCCTTACATTATGTTTGTAATTGAGGAAAATGAGGGGGGATAGAAAATAGGTGAGGAAAATGAGGGAGGAAAGTTGCTTTTTCTTGTTTGGAATTAAAGGGGAAAATATAGGAAGGAATGAAGGAAAGTGGCCTTTATTTTCCTCCCTTCCTTGTCTTTCCAATTTGGAGAGAAAATAGGGAAAGGAGAGGTGAAAATTGTACTATATATTTAATTTTACAATTTTACCCTTATTTCCTTTTAATAGAGAAAATAGAGGATAGTAATTAGTATTATTATTTTAGTATATGAGCATAATAGTAAATATATCATATATTTATTTTCTTGATTTTTTAATATTTTATCTCTTCAATAATAAAAAAAATATCTTTATTTTCCTTTCTCTCTATATTATTTTCCTTCAATATAAACATAAAGGAGGAAAATAAGGAAAGGAAAATAATATTATTTTCCTTCATATTTTCCTCTCTATTTTCCCCCCTTTCCAAACATACGGTTATAACTCAATCCAAAACTCCCAATAACATCGACTCTCTGCAAAATTTAAGGATAAACAAATTTGAAGAAAACCCTTCATTTTTTAAAATAGTTCAATTGAACCCCTAAGGTTTAGTACCAAACTCAGTTAAACCCTTTATCTAGTTTTGTTTTGAAAACAAACTTAAACATTACTCTATCTGCTCATCTGACCACTTGCAAAAAAGTTGACATCTAAAAATTAGAAACAGTATTTGAGATTTTTTTTATCAAAATAAATAAAATTTAAATTTTGAATTTGAAATATAAAATTTTTCTTAATTTCTTATTAATAGTATACTTTTTAAGAAAAATTATTTTACTTAAATTATTAAGTTATCTAAATTAAATTATATATATTTGCTATAAAATCTATAAAAGTACATTGGCATAAAAAATCTAAATGTTTATGATTGTTAGAATATGGATTGGGTCGCCCATGATGGGTCAACCCGAATCCATTATATATAGAATTAAATTTGTTTAATTAATAAAAAAATTGAATATGAGGTAACTGCCTCCAATCAACAACTCTCAAAAGGGAGAATTATTGTACGTGAAAAAAAAAAGTGATGTATAGGAAATAAAACAAAAGGAATACAGAGAAAAGTCTATGTGAAAGAAGAATACCTTAATTTCACTTTCTCTGCAGAAAGGATATTTAGGTTGTGAAAATAGAAAAGGTTTTTGGATTGTGATTCCTTTTCATAGACTAGTGATATAAGTGTCATTAGATTTTGAAAATTTGCGGCAGAAGAAACCTGTAAGTTTTCTTGTTCTTTGTTTCTTAAATTTTCCTTCATTGGTATCACAGCCAGGTTTAAACTCCACCTTGCAGTAAGTATTCTATGTGTTGAACTTATTTCAGCAACATTACTAAAATTGGTGATGTCTCTTTAGTAATTGTGTATCATTTTGTTCCAATGGATGGGGGAGAATTATTCTGTACAAATACAAATGAATAAAAATCGATTTTGTGAGGCTCCTTTACTAAGAGGATGGATCATGGAAGTAAATGAATACAATGATAGGATATTGTAAGGTATGCCATAATTCAGAAGGAAACATTTGTTGTTACTACTACTATTTGAAAAGATATAGTAAGAGATAGTGAGTGGAAGCAATTTAGGATGGCTTTTTATGTAGTTGCCTAATCAAATGAACAATTCAATGGTGGAATTGAATTTTGACATGTTCATGAAAGATTAGAAAATCGATTAGGGTGCATATACACAATTTTGTTGAACAAATTTAGTTTATTGGTCTTCAAACTTTACAAGTAGCCTCTCGAATGCTCCACATGATGATGTCAAGGTAACATGTGGAGTTTAACTGATACCGTGGTGAACATGGTCTCCCATGTTTGTGGTGATTGGTTGAGGTTTCTCTTGAACCTGTTAAGAGCTCACACCTGCTGTCAATTGGCACGGATGAAATCATGAAATTTAAGGGTTCAAGTATAGCTTATGAGATTTTTAGGTGGTTTAGACTTGTTAGATCATCACAATAAGTCCCCGACTGAAATTTGAATTTATGTTGATTCTTGTCTCTTATAGAATTTTGGTGTAGGATACTAGTGGTTTAAAAATGGAAATCCCATTTCCTTTCGATTATTTCAGATTTAGCAACAATAGGAATTATCTTGAATTATAATCAAAGTTTTGGCTTTATTTTTAATTTTTTTCCTTTTTATGTGATTTTTGGTGTCAAATGTATAAGTCATAATAAGGATACGTCAGACTCAGGCTGTGTTTTTTTTTTTAAATCCTTATTTCTATATTTGCATGAATTTTATGTAACATACAATAGTTTATATGTATTCCATATGAGTTCAACTAAATACTAAGTAGTCAGTATCAAAATTATAATGAAGTTGAAATCATGTATTAAAATGTTACATTTTCTTAGTTGAATGGCAGTTCGAATACAATGCGGATTGGAATGTTGTACTTGGTGGGAAGTTGGAGAGTGAACAACCCCATTTACAACTTAAAGAAGTTGAGATATTTAAATTTAATGGAAGATTAAGTGAGATAGATTTTGTTTCATATTTGCTTAATAATTGCATTGCACTGGAGTTGTTGATCTTTTCTTCAGTTTGAAAACTGAATTTTGGACCTTATAAGGGGTTGCAGCATAAAGCATATAACAGACGCCTTAACAGTGAGGCAATCCATAATTTATTTTCAGGAAAACAATTTAATTCCAAAAAAGAAATAATCGTTTGTTGATTTGCATTTGGTGTCCAAGCTTTTAGCAAGATCTTGTTGGTCGTGTAAATTTGACAGTTAATTAATTTCTCATTAATCTCAATAAGTGGCACCTTGTTACCTTCACACGTTGTTCATGTTGTCATGATGTATAGTATAGTCTGGAGGGAAGGAGAGGTGACAATTTATGTGTTGGTGGAAATGGTTTTGCAGTGTAATTCTATGGAAATTGCTGAGAGGGCAACTATAATATGCTGAAGCTTATGGCAGCAAAGGAATGAAATATTATTATTATAGGAATGAAACATTATGGAATCAAAGAAACAGATCCAGTAATGAGGTTATCAGGGGAGCTATGGTTTTTTGGAAGCAAAGGCAGAAGGCTCAAGGTGCTTTGAAAGTTTAATCAAATTGCCTAACATCCTGTTTGTTCAGTTCAAGGTAAATGGTGCCTTTCTCCTAAAGGCTGGTTAAAGGCAAACATAGTTGCAGTAGTTTTCTCAGCTTCTAGACAGATTGGCATTGGCTGGGTCATTGGAGATCATAAAGGCACTTATTGCAGAAAAAGCTAACCTACTGAGTGGTAGAAATTATCCTTACGAAGCTGGAGCAATTAGGATGAGAGAGATCCTGACCTGGCTTAAAGATAAGGCGATAAGCAATGTTATTATGGAGAGAATAATTCTTTGATTTTTTTCCATGATTTAAAGTGCAAGGAGCCTCATGGGAGTTCAGTGGGTTATGTTTGATGAAGTAATGATACTATACTATTCATTGAGATTACAATTACAGAATATATAGAATACAAGAGATAGGAGGATAAGTTATACAAGAGTTTCATAGTGACTCTAACTCTCACTATACAGCTGATACATATCTAATCCCTTATCATCCTCCCTCAAGCTGTACTAGGCATGGATGAACAGTAAGCTTGTCACGAAAGTGGAAGAACTTGGCTTTTGACAACTGCTTAGTGAGTATATCAGTAATCTGGTCTTGTGTGGAAAGATAATGAACCTGTAACTCGTTGCTTTGAACTTTATCTCGAATAAAGTGGAAGTCGATCTCCAAATGCTTGGAGCGAGAATGAAAGATTGGTGTTGTAGTGAGATAGGTGGCGGAAAGATTGTCGCACCAGAAAATAGGCAAATAAGAAGAACGAATGCCAATCTCTGTCATCAACGATTCAAGCCAATGAACCTCGGCTACAGCAACTGCCACAACTCGATACTCCGCTTCAGTGTAGGAATGGGCGATAGTCCTCTATTTGTGAGATGCCCATGAAACCAGATTATTTCCTACGTAAATTGCATAACCGGAAGTCGACTTGCGATCCTCAACACTGCCACCCCAGTCAGCGTCGCTATAGGCAGAGATGTGAGTGGTGGAGCATTTGCGAAGGAAAAGACCATGACTGGGTGTTGATACCAAGTAGCGTAGAATTCACTTAACACCGGTCTAATATGTAGTTGTAGGTGAGTGCATGTACTCTGAGACTTTATTCACAGCATAGCAAATATCCGGTCGAGTAAAGCAAAGATACTGTAGC
Source organism: Mallotus japonicus (assembly GCA_949634005.1). Lineage (NCBI taxonomy): Eukaryota > Viridiplantae > Streptophyta > Magnoliopsida > Malpighiales > Euphorbiaceae > Mallotus > Mallotus japonicus. The sequence continues at coordinate 13,368 of CATIWK010275240.1, forward strand.
CCACCCACAATACTCCTATAGAGAGGGATCATCGAAAGCTTCCCCTTGACTTGTAAAATGAAGTTTCGGATATGCTGGAGTCGAAATAGCTTTGGCAGCACCCATCTTTGCTCAAATTAAAAGATCATTAAGATTCTTGCGTTGAGAAAGAAACAAGCCATTGGGACGCCACGAAGCTTCAATACCTAAAAAATAATACAGCTCACCCAAGTCTTTAAGAGCAAATTTTTGTTGTAGTGAAGCAATGATTTTATGCACCGTAGAAGAATGAGTTCCCATAATTAAAATATCATCTACATAAAGTAGACAATATAGTTGAACTGAGCCATGTTTGTAAAAATAAAGAGATGAGTCTATCTTGGAATTTTGGAATCCAAGTTCTTGAAGAGCAGTCACTAGACATTTGAACCATTGTCTAGGAGCTTGTTTGAGTCCATAAATGGACCTCTGTAATTTACAAACATAATTTGGGAACAAAGGGTGAATACAACCTTACGGTTGCTGCATATATACGGCTTCATCCAACGTGCCATGCAAAAAGGCATTAGAGACATCAAGTTGCTTTACACGCTAACCTTTGGAGACAGCAAGAGAAAGAATTAGCCGAATGGATGTAGGTTTGACCACTGGACTGAATGTGTCATTGTAGTCAAGTCCTAGACACTGGTGAAATCCTTTGGCTGCAAGATAAGCCTTAAACCGATCAACTGACCTATCTTTATTCCGTTTGATACGGTACACCCATTTACATCCAACCAGATTTTGAGTGGATAATGGTGGTATAAGAACCCAAGTATGATTTTTCATCATTGCATTATATTCCTCGGCCATGACTTGGCGCCAAGTAGGAGACTTAACAGCCTGTGTGTAGGAAGTTGGTTCAATATTAGGATTAAGAGAGGTTAAAAAAGTGCGAGGTTTAAGTGAACCAGTTTGTGATCGAGTCACGATTTGATGAGTACGGTCTGGTTAAGCAAGTTGGCGATTATTTTGTGAAGGATCAACAACTAAAGGTAAGGCAGGTGGTGAGATAAAGGCCGTTGGAGGTGAGGGTAGTGGGGATGGTGATGTGTCGGGTGTGATGGGAGATGTGGCATGAGGAATGGGTGAAGGTGGTAGTGGTATTTGGGATGGTAGGAAAATTATTGCGGGTGCTTGCGTGGAACCCTGCAAGTGCACCACTTCACTTGACTGAAACGGAAACACCTGATCATGAAAAATAACATGGCGTGAGATAACAAACTTTTTGGAAGATAAGTCAAAGCAGTAAAAACCTTTGTGGAGTTTGCTATATCCCATAAAAACACATTGTTTGGATCGTGGTTCAAGTTTGGTTGAGGCATAAGGACGTAACCAAGGGTAGCAAAGCCATCCAAAGGTGTGCATATTAAGATAGTTAGGCTTAGTTCCAAACAATTTTAAAAAAGGTGTTTGATGCAAAAGAAGGGGAGTGGGTAACATATTTATGGTGTAAACAGCAGTGTCAAAAGCATAATTCCAATATTCATTTGGAACGGAGAAATGTTGAAGTAAAGCTAAGCCTGTTTTAACAATGTGTTTATGTTTTCGTTCAGCGCAGCCGTTTTGTTCTGGTGTTTTGGGACATGAGCTGCGCTGAGTGATGCCATTTTCCAATAAATAAGAAGTAAGAGCCTAAAATTCTCCACCCTAGTCTGCCTGAAAAGATTTTATTGGTCGTGAAAAATATTTTTCAATAAGATGATGAAATTTAATGAAAACACTAAGGACTTCAAACTTGTATTTGATAAAATAAATCCAGCAATACTTACTGAAATGATCATAAAATAAAACATAATAATGTTTTCCATCAACAGATGTAACAGGAGATGGACCCCATAAATCGGAACATATTAAATCTAATGGACCTTGTGCTTTATATGAGGACAAAACAAAAGGTAACCTATGACTCTTGCTAACACTACAGGCATGACAAGGATCATGACTTTTATTGACTGAAAAAGGAATATCTGCTTGATGAAGAGCTTGACGAACAGTTCTAAAATTGGCATGTCCAAGATGAGAATGCCATTGAGAAAGAGAACATGTATAAGCCTTGACGGTGGATCTTGGTTATTGTAAGGGTTCGAATAACATGGAATACAGTCCATTATCATTCGGGCTGATATGAAGTAATTCCTTTGTGCGAATATCCTTAATGACAAAGTAAATGGGAAAAAATTCAATGGAAACATGGTTAGTGTTAGTAAAAGCAGAGACAGAAAGTAAATTATCACAAGATGAAGGAACATGAAGGATATTGTCAAGATGGAAAGAATTGCCATTTAAATTACAAAAAGTAAAACCAACATGAGATATAGGAAGGAATTTACCATTGCCAACTTTAACTTCCTCAGGGCCATGATATTCAGAATGAATAGATAAATTTTCAAGTTCCGATGTCAAGTGGTGTGTTGTACCCGAGTCCAGCAGCCAAGGTTAGGTATGTAAAGAGTGAGAGGATGGGGCAACAAAATTGGAACTTGGCCGAGTGAAGTTGGTAGAAGGAGGAGGTCTGGTGATTGGCTGTCTCGACCGAGATGAACAATTTCGTGCAATATGGCCATACCCGCTGCTGTGATGGCATTGAATGAAATAATCAACAGTGGAAGAATAATTCATACAGTAAGAGCCACTGGATAAAGGTGAAAAATTACGAGAGGCAGAATTGAATCAGCCTCGTCCTCTTGTATGTCGTCCACCACGTCCTCGAGTAAAGGACTGAGATTGGCGAGCAGATGGTTATGATGTGGCGAGATGTGCAGTAGGTGGAATAAGGGAAGAAACATCTCTGTTGGAATCCTGAGTCAGACTTTCCTCTTCGCTTAACAATAATCCATAAAGGTCATCAAAACCAACAGCATCTGATCGATTTTCTAATGACCGAACAAAGGGACGATAAAACAGTCCCTAATCTATTAACAACACCTTAAATAAGATCATCTTCATTGACTGGGCTAGCTAACGTTGCCATTTGATCACACATACTCTTAGCTCGCTGCATATATTGCGAAAATAGACTCTCCAGATTTTTTGGACAAGCGAAAAATTTTTGATTTGATGTTCCGAAGTTGAGCTTTCGATCCAGAAGTGTAGGTGGTGGCAAGTTTTTACCAAGCGATGCGAGCTGAGGTAGCACTAATAATTTGCGGAATAAAGCTTTCACTGATTGATCCAATAATCCAGCTAAGGACCAATTGGTCTTGGTGAAACCATGGTGTAAAGGCTGGATTCGGCTGACCATCAATGATTTGAGGAGGAGGTTCAGAAGTGCCATCAATATATTTAGCAAGATCATAGCTATAAAAGTAAAGGTAATAGATGTGCCTTCCATAGTAAATAGTTGGAAGCGTTGAGTTTGATAGGCAATTGATGGGAAATATTGGGTAAGGCAGAAATTGTAGAGGAAGACGCAGGTACAATGGCAGTATTGGACGCACCAGAAGTAGCCATGATAAAAAAGAAAAGGAAGAGCCTTTGGTTGTTAAACCGTTAGGGGCTCTGATACCATGATGAAGTAATGATACTGCACTATTCATTGAGATTACAATTACAGAATATATAGAATACAAGAGATAGGAGGATAAGCTATACAAGAGTTTCATAGTGACTCTAACTCTCATTATACAGCTGATACATATCTAATCCCTTATCAATGTTATCCAAAGATTGTCAATATCTAATAAATTCTATCTCAAATGCTAATGTATACTTTGTTTGGAGAAGTTATACAGTCTTCCAGGATTACCAACTCATCATATCATCATATCTAGTTGGAAAGTCAATCCAATAATAATTGAACAACTAATTAAAATGAAAGAATCTAAAAATCTAAAAGGAAATGAGTGAACCTGTCATGCTGTGATTTAAGAAAATTAAATCTTATAATTTATTTATTTATTATTTTCCTACTTATTTTAAGATAATTGATTTGGCTTTCCAACTAACCAATGATCCAGGATTGTTATATAATCTCCTTTGTTAGGCGTACTGCAATGCAAATATTGTTGCTGACAATATTTATATAGGAGCTATTCACCTAGAAGCATCGATGTTTTAGAGTCAGGAACCTCCCATGTGTATTAAGGAATTGTTAATTGTTGATATTTCCATCTAGTGAAGTTAGTTTTTTTGGCAACATTTATTTTTAAACCCTTAAACTTTCATGTTTTATTATATCAAGCCCATAAACTTCAATTATATTGTATTAAGTTCTCATACTTTTATTTTTGCATACATTAAGAACTTGCTTTAAATATTTGGTCTCTAAACTTATTGCAAAAGATTAAATTACCAAAATTTAAAAGTTTCTTATCATTTTAATACAATTAGATGACAACTTTTAAATATGATGTATGTTTTAATATTATTTTAATTATTGAATAAATAAAATAAAATAAATATAGAAAATGAGTGAGAAATTATTTATTTTGTACTTTTTAGGTTAAAAAAAGAAAAGTGGTTTTATTTGAATAAAAGAGGATATTTAACAGTTTTTTTATGAAAAGGATTAGTAAAGTTTTAAATATGATTGAATTGAAGTATTTTATATCAAATAAAATATGTTGATTTTTAATAAAAATAGATTTTTTTTAAATTTTTATAGAAAAATATTATGAATTTTAGTAATTTAACACATAAGTCTTTAGAAGTGAATGCTGAATTATGAAGAGAGACATTTATCAAATTTTTGACTTAATGACTTTAGAGCTCAACATTTAATATACATATATACATAGAGAGAGAGAGAGAGAGAGAGAGAGAGAGAGAGAGAAATTATGAATTTTAATAATTTAACACACAAGTTTTTAGGAGTGAATGCAAAATTATGAAGAGAGACATTTATCAAATTTTTGACTTAATGACTTTAGAGCTTAACATTTAATATATATATATATATATATATAATCTTTCATTCAGAACACACGTCAAATGGGCTTGTGGCCCAAAATGGAGATGGAGTCGCCACCCCCCACCCGAATAAAAGCCGGGACACACTGTACAACAACTGGATTCCACGGAGGTTCCTAGAAGCCGTCATCAGAGATCGGGTTTGGAAACTGGGTATGGGCTTTTAGAATGCCCACCCAACCTTACGGTTGGCCTCCGTGTGTGTTTTGTATTTTATTACCTTTGATTATCAAATTATTTCTTCATTATTGGTTGAATTGCAATCATTTCCAATTTTATATTTTAGTCCGAGTTTGCACATTAGTCCCATTTGCATGCTTATAGCCTGAACATTCAATCAAATAATAAGTTGCACAAATACATATCAAATAAAAGGGAAAGAGATTAAGGATTACAACGTTTACTTTAAATAAAAAACAGAATAAACCAAAAATAAACCAAATATAAATTGAAAATAAACCGCTGATAAATAGAAGGCAAATTACTAATAAAACCTCTCAAGAACTAATTAAGGAGATAAACTCCTGATAATTTGGAAAATCACCCTAAGATTCCTGCAAGGCTCAAAATATTAGTTCTTTTCCTACAAAAAAACAACAATTATCATCTAAGAAAGAAAACCAAGTTAAACTAGCACAAAACAAACATAGATATTTATCTAAGCATGAATCAATATCTGATTAAACCCAATATCATGACGAATACGCATAGAACTAATGATATAGCGTGAAATAAATACATAAGAAGCATAAGTCATGCGAAGTAGATGCTAGAAATTTAAGACTAATGCATGCAGGACTCTGGAAAAAGGGCGGCACCTCTTCATAGAGGCATCGCCTCCTGGCCAAAAGGCGATTTCACATCTCCGCATCATGAAGAGGCGACGTCTCACTGAAGAGACGTCACCACTTCAACAATAACACAGAAATTTACATCTTTCTTAAGTCTTAAACAACTCAACATACATGCAAATATACATGAACTAGCAGCTAAAGACTCAATATTTCATATGTTCAGGCCTTCAATATGACATCAAACAAGCAATAAACACAAAAAAAACAAGTATAAAATTCAAGAAACTAAACTTTTATATAAAGTAAGCAACTCTAAGCTTGAAAATAAGGGCCCTCACTGATTTGATCGAATTAGAAGCTCCAAACTAAGCCCTGAGAGGTTAGTTTGTTGTATTGAATGCTTTGAATTCAAGGATTCCTTCTTCCTTCTCAAGAAAACTAACTCTCAAGCTAAAAACTCTACTTCTTCTTCCTCTTTTCCTCTCTTTTTCTTCATTTCCTCTCTTTTTCTTCTTTTCATCAAGAACATTTTTTTTCTTTCTTTTCTGTCTTTTCTTGTCTCTGAAAAAATGGCCAAAACTCCCTCTTTCCAGCCAAAAACCTCTACTTAAGCCTCTCACCCCTTACTTTTCCCAATTCCTCAAAATCTACACCAAACCTCCACTTTTCATTCTTCATCATTGCCTCCCCTCTTTTTTTCCATTTTTCTGCCTCAAAAGTCCATTTTTCAAGTCCAAATCTCTAGTTGTGTGATATATGGGCCCACCCCTCACTTAATGAAGCCATAAATGGCATTTAATGTAAAGCAAGTCGGCCATCACAGAGGTGCCACCTCTTTGATGAGACGTCACCTCACCAATGTCTAGGGTGAAGAGGCGATGCCTCTTCGCCCAGGCCTAGCCTGGAAAGGCTTAGGCCTGAAGGCTTGGGTTTGGTTCTTAGGGCTTTAGGCTTGGTTTTAGGGTTTTGGGCTCTCAAGTCCATTCTAGAGAAGGTTCTGAGTCCCTTTTGTGTTTAGAACTTGTACTGTCTCATCATCGAGCTTTCGTTGCGGGCTGATCAAACCAAGGGTGTCCACAGTTTACCCCCTTGGTTTTTTAAAAATCAGATTTATGAAATCAATTTTTGAAAAAGCAACATGCACAACAAATAGTAAGAATGACATACCTCCCTTCAAGCTTTACTCGGGCCGTCAACCTTAGGAATTCAAACATGAGAGGTCGAACTTTAACTTAAAACGTGACCGTGATCCTGAGTTTTTCCTGGCTCGATCAGCCACTCATTATAATTTGAACGTGAGTCTCGAGCCTTTCTGACGTAAGATCACCTAGTAGAAGAAATGATGAAAATGTGACCGTGATCCTCTAGTTTTCTTAGCCCGATCAGCCACTCATTATAGTTCGAACGTGAGTCTGGAGCCTTTCTGGCACAAGATCACTCAGTAGGTGAAATGAGACATATTTAAATAATTTTAAATTTTGAAAATGAACAGACAATTTAATGTTAAGATATAAAAAATTATAATAATACTAATGCTTTTCACATTATTTAAATTATAAGTTTAATTTTCAATAAAATTTACATTTTTTAGAATAGAATATCATGTTAATGAAAAAATATTATAATTAAGAGGGTGTTTTGCTAAACTGTTAGGATGTAGTAGACAGCTGTTCATCTCCCAACAGCTACCAAAATTTGTTTGGTAAGTTTTTGTTGACCTTAGCAATGATTAATCTTGATTTTGATATTAACAAACTTAATTTTGACTACTTAATATATTTTTTTAAGTGTGTATAAGATAGAACTCAATTGGAAGTCAAAATGGTGAAGAAATATCGCTATGACATTGGTCTCGAATATGGTCACGACTAGGATTGACAAGTATGCTTTTGGGTTGATTCAACCTTTGAGATTCAGAGAGGCTTTTGACATCCTTAGAGCTTTATAATAAGAAATTGATCTTCTTGACATTTAAAGTAGACATGATAAGCTTTCTGAATTGAGCTTACTTGTCAAAATCTGAGCTCATTTGGGTTTGCAAATCTTTAATCAAAGTCAGCATATGCAACTTTCATTTTAGGTTGTGCATCCCTTAGTATTTTAGCAATATATTGAGCTAAAGATTTCCAATTGAGGTGAATCAAAATGATATGAAAAGATAAGACAATTATCTACATCTTTTATGAAGAAATATTAGGCTGATTCGATCATTTTCAAAGGGATAAAGTCTCACTCACACGAGCTGGTCACAAGCTGTCCCCTTTGGGTGCTCATTTTGAGCTGTTTCAGCTCTTTTAGTCCAAAACCGCTCACGGCCATGAGCTAGCCCGTGAGGAGCAGTCCTTAAGCATCCTGCAAATTTCTTCTCATCCAAAGATGCTCACTGGCGCCGCTCACGACGGTGAGCCTGCCCGTGAGGAGTGGCCCTGACAGGATTCAACAAAATTTTAAATACAACAGCTATAATTTCACCCCTCACGAGCCAGACACTCTCCTCACGATCGTGAGCGGCTTTCAGCTGCAAAAAGTCCAAATTGATTCAAAAATCAATTATAGACATTGAAGACATATTTGATACATCCAACAACCATATTTTTGAGTGTTTATCTATATAAACACCTCTTAGAGTTCAATTGAAGTTAAGACACTTGTTTATTACAATTCTCATTCTTAACATCAATCAAAGCTCTCAAAATTCTTTCAAATTCATTATTCATTTTTGTATAACTCTTGTGAGAGTTGGTGAGTGTTAGAATAGATATTCTTGTTCTTCTATTTTCTGGGTTTGAGAAAACGGGAAGTGAGATTCTATTTTAAAAGAATTGGTTTAAGTTTTTAGCCATTAAAACACTTGGGAATTGGTTTTAGAGTGAGCCTAGAAACTCTTATTTGTAAGGTTAAAAGAGTAAGCCTTAAACTCTTGTGTAATCTCAATCTTGTGAATAATATTATGGGTGATTGAAAATCCTAACTTGGGGATAAGTTAGGTGGAAACATAGGATTGTTGAGAATCCGAACTCTTTAAAATATTGTGTTCATCATTCTTCCTTCTCAACATTCTTTCTATTTTTGTTTAAATTTCAATTACTTTCGATTTGAGTTCAATTGCCTTATCCCCCCCCCCCCCAAAGCCACTTTTAGTTTTTTTAAATAGTAGCTGATAGCTGATAGGATACCTAACAGCTACATTTTTTATCAGCTCCAATTTAGATATTTTTATGAACCATTTTATTCTATTAAAAGATAATTATAAAATTATCCTCACATTCTTTGAGTTTATTTGAATTGAACTAACGTTAAAAAAAAACAACTTTATCCAGACCAAAGTTTTTTCTGCTGCTAGCAAGGTGAATTGTAATATGTATAGTGGTGAGTTTTGTAGCAAAATTAGAATTTTTATCTTGTAATATTAATTTTTTTTAGGAAATAGAGTATTTATTTAATATTTAATTGTTCCAAATATTCACATACTAATTATTATTATTATTATTATTATTATTATTATTATAACCTTTATAATACTATTAATCTAATGTATAATTTTAGTTTTGTTAATTTATATTATTTGTCAAATATCAAATTATATATAAATTTACAATATTATTAAAATAGTTCAATGGAAGCCTATATATTACCTTTATAATATTATTAAAACAATTTGTAGTTTTTTTTTAATTTAAATTATTTGTCAAATGTCATACACATAAATAAATGTATATATACCTTTAGAATACTATTAATATAATTCTATAAATGTCTATATTGATTATTGAATATTTAAACAATAACTGCGATAAGTAATATAGGTTAAAAAATAATTGTAAACAATTATCTAACACGTGAAATTAATCAACTATCAACTAACAACAACAGTTATCAACTATCAGTTATCAATTATGAGTAACAATTCAACCAAATATATCCCTCGAAGTCATAACAGGTCAAAAGTTATAACTGCGATAAGTAATATAGGTTAAAAAATAATTGTAAACAATTATCTAACACGTGACATTAATCAACTATCAACTAACAACAGCAGTTATCAGCTATCAGTTATCAATTATGAGTAACAATTCAACCAAATATATCCTTCGAAGTCATAACAGGTCAAAGGTTAGATGGCATGGTGAAAATTACCGGAATTGAATTGGTTGGTAATAAAAGTTATTTAGGCTCCGTTTGTTTGTGGAAAATATTCTTCTGAAAAATATTTTCTCTTGTTTTCCAGTGTTTGGATTACCTATGAAAAATAAGTCAAAGGAAAATAATGTATCAGTCAAAGGAAAATTACTTTAAAATAAGGGAAAATGTTTTCCTATTTTAAGAATGGGAAAACATTTTCCAATACTATTTATAATGTTTTCTTTTCTCATTTATTGCTTTCCCTTTTATTTTTCAATATATTCTCTCCTTATTTATTGTCTGTTTTGATGTTGCAACCAAACATAGAAAAATATTTTATTTTTAGAAAATATTTTCCAAAAAAATATTTTTCTATGTTTGGTTGTAATATCAAAAAAGACAATAAATAAGAAGAGAATATATTGAAAAATAAAAAGAAAAGTAATAAATGAGAAAAGTCCCAAAAACAAAATATTTTATACATACAAACGGAGCTTAAGTTTAGTAGAAAATAAGGTAAAGGGCATGTTTGGAAAGAGGAATATGTTTAAATTAGGATGAAGCTGTTGAATGTTGTGTTACCAAACCGAAGTGCACTTCTGCACTTACACGTGCGCCACCGACTTCAACACGACCACTCATCAACTTCCACATCTACTAATTTCTGCTAAACACCGCATGTTTTTTTTTTTTTTTTAACTAACGGGAGATTCTTACCTACACTGGATGTATATACACCTAATGATAAGATTTAAAACACAAGACACATATCTTATTTTTATCAATTAAATTACTAATATTTTAATGTGTTATCTTAAATCCTACCATTGGATGCAATACACCCAGTGTAGGCAAGAATTTTCCCTAACTAAATAGATTTTCTTGGGTAAGTTAGGAGTTGGGGGGTGTCTTTCCTTGGCCTTTTTGGTTTTGGAGACAGCAAAACTTATTTATATATACTGAAATACCTAAATCTATTGCTTCTGCAAAATCGAACAGACTTAGGAGTTGGGGGGGTCTTTCCTTGACCTTTTTGCTTTTGGAGAAAGCAAAACTTATTTATATATACTGAAATACCTAAATCTATTGCTTCTGCAAAATCGAAGAGAGCTTAGCAATAGACTCATATGGCTGAGCAGGTAATAATTGCTTTTCTTTAATTTTCCGAAATCTGTTGTTTTTAAAGTTCCTTTTTTTTTTCGGCTGCCTATTTTGTGCATCATCTGGAAAAGATTTGGTGCATCATCTGTTGTTATTCTCCAATCAAACCAACAGAATTGCTTTCCTTGAATGGATTAAAGAAAACCATTTTGCATCGTGGAGCTACTCTGTTGGTTTAGTGATCTTTGATACGTGCCTGTGCACTGGTTTCTTTTGTCTTTGTTTTTGCTCTTCT
>CATIWK010275262.1:0-16013 GCA_949634005.1 Mallotus japonicus
AAAGTTGGTAATATTTGAAAATTGAAAGCATGTGTGACCAACATTAAATAAGGAAATCATTTGATAACTAAAGGTAATAAATTATAAAACACAAACGGAGGCCAACCGCAAGGTTGGGTGGGCATTCCAAGCCCATACCCAGTTTCCGAACCCGATCTCTGAAGATGGCTTCTGGGTACCTCCGCGGATCCCGGTTTTCATTCGGGTGGCGACTCCATATCCAATAATGGGCCTCAAGCCCATATTTGTATATCCTAGCAGGCCATGAGCTTGCACAGTGCCGTGGTCGTCAACACTTTGGCGCTCGTTAAACCCCGCTGCCTACATAATTATTTCATAATAAATTAATTACTTAGCATAATAAACTACCCACACTGCCCTATAGGTCAATATATATATATATATATATATATTGTTTAATAAGTACACATAAAATTTAATAATTTAAAATTTAGACATCAAGATAATATTATAAAAAAATATATATTTGTATACTAATTTGTGTTCCCCTTCATTTGTGTTTCCCCCTCCTCACTATTTGTATACTAAAAAAAAAATTTGAAATTAATATTTTTTTTAAGTAAAATGTTCAAAGAAACATGAAGAGTAAACACATTAAAAATAAAAATAATGTCAAATTTCCTTGTCATCTAGTTCATCAATCTTGCAAGGAAAAAGAAACAATTAATAACAAAATTAAAATGTACTTGGAAAAATTAACAATTTTTTTTTTAAGTATGGTGCAAATTTCTTGATTGATTATTCTTTTGAAAATAAATCAACTTGTAATTGATGAATTGATAAAATAGGAATTTCAATAACGATGTTTCGACCGTTTGATAAGAGAAAAAGTAAACATGAAAAAAAATTCAATGAAAACGGATAACACATCAAAAAATATGTTGAGGTTAATTAACTAGCTAAAAGAAAAAATTACAAAATTCATAATGAAAGACATAAAAACTTCATAATGAAGGGAAAAAAAAAATCAACATTCATAATGTTAAGCAATAAAATTACAACCAAAGTTAAATATCACTTGATGTACATACAAGAGTTATGAAATTTATAATGAAGGAAAGGACAAAAACGATAGTGCATCAACATGGATGGACGGCATCATTTTTAAGGCAGGATGGAGAGGCTGTCAAGAGGAGTAAAATGTTGTTCAAAAAAAAAAAAAAAAGAGTAAAATAGTCAAAAGTCTATCAAGGAAAGCGGTGGCAAATATTATAATTCCATGCAAAACCAGTGGGTAAAAATTGCACTGTAGCGCTACAATAAAATTAAGGTTTGAGTTTTATATATATAAATAGATTTGTCCCACTAAACTTATGTTATGGATTTGTCCCTATAGAAACCATCACCTTCGTACCTCCATAAAAGATCTTTTATTTCCAAAATCAATAAAATCTACCTCTAACATTTTTTACAGTTCAAGTGACTTATTCTTGGTAGCCTTAAACTTAGAGTACACAAATAAATGGATAAAAATTTTAAGTGTAACAGTTGGAGCTATTTTTTTTTTCTTACTTTTTCCAAATTTTGAACTATATTTACTTATCATATATGTGATTTTCTCTAGTTGCTTTGGTAAAAAAAATAATGTATATTTGTTATTTTAGATTAATTTAACAAAACCATGATATTTTAAATAATATTAATTATTTTTGAAGAAAAATTGTTGTTAATATCCAAAAATATTTTTCAATACATACATCAAAACATTGAATGGTTAACACATAATTTAGGTATTTATTAATAAGTTACGTTTTAACATTCAATTTCAAAGTAAACCACTCAAGTCTGGTTATCTTTTGCATGACACTATATCATGTTTTTTTGGTCTTGGGGGAGGAGGGTGGGGGTATCGAACCTACCCCTTTCTATGGGTGACAATCCCCGTGCTTGAATAGTAGACCACCTAGCCTAGACGGGATTGGTTGACACCATATCATGATGATACTATAAAATGACCATTAAATTAATTATTAAAAATATATGGATCTAATAACGTAATAGATCAAATCTCAAAGATGTAATAGTAATTAACCCAAAGAAAAAAGATTCTTGCTTTTTATATGGAGATTTTTGCAAGGTTCACTAAAGAAAATAATCATAATGAACTTCACATTATAAACTCTTGCAGTTATACAGGTTTTACATGGAATGAGCAAGAAGAGAAGATTTTAATTCAAGAAGAAATTTTTGACAGGGAGTTATGCATGGTCTTCATTCCAAATTCTATTCTCCATCATCTTCTGCTGTGATCTGTCGAATGCCTTGGCAGAGTTGATTGCTGCATTAAACTAGCAACGCCGATACACCAGACAACTTATTACTGTGCTGTCTGCGCAAAGATATCAGAGCAACTCCTAGGATATCTGAGATCTGACTAGCACTACAATCTTTCCAAATGCCTCCACACTTTGGCGGCCAACCATATTAGTCTGTTGGAGCATCAGACCGGACTCTCTCATACAATCGATAAATCAGAGTAGACTTTGACATCTGGGGTTCTCTTTCCAATGCTGCAATTACATCCTTAACAGAAATGGAACGAGCCACCCTATTCTGTGGCGCAATTGCTTGGATCCTTCCAAATTTCCTTGCCCCTGCTGAAAGATAGAACAAAGATATTTTTTTAAAAAAATAAAAAAAAGGGCAAAGAACACTCATAAGCATATGCTCCCTCCACCAGCTCTCACTTACTGGATGCAACTGCAGGGCTCCTCTTTTCTGTTTCCTGACCATCCTTCATAGGTTTTCCAGATGATGATGGAGGCTTGCGGATAACATCTTTAGCTGGCTGGGAACCTGATGGTGCCTCTGTCCCACCTTCACGTTTCTGCCGAGCTTGCTCAGCCATGAGTTGCCATTTCGAAAACATGTCATCTCCACCAACAGCAGCTCGGGCAGCAACATTTGCAGCCGTTGTCCTCATTTTGTCATCCTCTTCCTTGTTTGCCTGCATATTAATTATTTTTCAGAGACTTCCTTTGTTTTAGTAAAAGGCAAAATTCAAAAGCTTAGTGACATGACCCGATTATACCTTAATTGGTTTCACACGACCTTCATCTTTCTCCTTGTCCCCTTCTGCTCCATTATCACCCTCAGGCTGCACCCACAAATAACAAGCCAACAAATTCAAGGAATGTGCACTTTAAACATATATATGTTTCAGTATATAGATGATTATGTCTACTCGTCTAATGTTCTTTGTCTCCACAAACTTGATGGAAAGTTTAACAAACATGTCATACAATGCATATAGTACCCACCTCATTAACTTTTCGGAGCTTTTCTGCTTCAGCCTGCTTTTTATCCCATTCTTCCCTAGCTTTCCGGTTCATTGTCATGATCTGTTGCCGAACATCTGAGGTGATTACAGTCCGGTGTCTAAGCTTCTCAGTATCAACCCGCTGCAGTAATCCAATTAAAATCAGGAAAAGTACAAAGAAAGACAACAATCTAGAAAGTTAACTTCAAGTATAATCAGAAAATTAAATCTCACCTGCTTTGATATCCTGATCAGGGTACTTATTAACCCACGCATTCTTTCTTCCACGCACTGAAGATTCAGTTTCATAAGAAAATGTTACATAGTTATCATATAAGGAATTAAGACGGTAGATTCTCACCAAAGACAGACATCGCTCCACATCATTGTTGATATGCTTCAAACCACATTTGGCCACTGGAACAGAAAGGCATATCAGATAAGCTATATTATTGACATCTACTCATTTCATAGATCAAAAAGTGCATAGATGAATAGATCTAAATCAAATATAAAGCCTGTGATGGGAAAGATAATTAACTGATCTCAGCCAATTTTTTCTGCAGTGGAGTTTTCTGCAAAATCAGTCTTTCTTCTTCTTCTTGTACAACCCTCCTAGAAGCTTCTGAAACTCGACTGTCCTCCTTGGACCCAGAGAAGAGCTGTTCTTCCTCTTCCTATTTGAGAAAGTAAATCTCATATTATGAGCATCGTTTAAAGAAAGAGAGCAATACACATTACTTGCTGATACATGCTTTCACATACTTGATAGCAAACATAGATGGCATACCCTTAGATTAACTCCACTGACAGCAGTGACATCATTGAGCTGTTCAATGCTTTGATCCAAAAAGGCTCCAGATACTTTTTGCTTTTTACTGTATAGGATATGAAAATTATGTCCTAAGATAGTACAACAGCTTTTTTTTTTTTTCAAACAAAAAGTACAATAATATTTTTCATCCAGGTAAAAGAAAAACAACAGGCAATCTAAATGCATTCTCCACCCATATGATCACTAAATAAGTAAGCGATTTCACCTTGCCATTGGTGGTGAGGAACCAAGTGCTTCAAGTGGCTTCTTTTGGCCTATAGAAGGCTTTTTTGGAGGTGTTCTTGCATTAACTCCAGCAGAAGCAGCTACAGATGGGACTCGAGAGCCAGCCTGTTAAGTGTGGAATTATAGTCATCAGAACAAACAATATTTCAAAGTTATAAAAAACATTTACATTCAGAAAATTTAGTTGATGATGCAGACAACAAAAAGATCCAAAAAAGAAATAAAATAAAGAGTTGAGAAATACTGGCCTAGGTATATTATAGCGTTTCCATGGGAAATTAAAGGGCAATTTGAGTTTTTGTTATTTTAGGGTCACATTGTTCCTTTTAGTTTTTGAGCAGTCCAAATTCCACAGAATTTTAAAATTCAATTCCTTAACACTATGCATGGTAACTACAGAGGAAATGGAAGGGAAAGTTTTTTTTAAAGGTTTACGAATACAATTAGTTCATAAATACCAATATTTGTTATTTTTAATTGTTCAGTCTGCAGTCAATATTGTAGAAATTATGCTTTTTTCTATGCAATTCTATGATGTGCATGATGTTTCTTTTATTTCATTGTTGAAAGGTACTCAGAGTTCTTGGCCTGAACTTTAGTACATCCATCCCATGGTTTTGAAACACATCAGTAAGAATGAAAAGAAACAATGAGACTCTAAATAACATTATACAGATGAAAAGGATTATTACCTGGATGTTAGGGTCCTGTTGGGTTGTAATGGAAGGTGAAACTGAATTTGAGGGCACAATAGTGCTAGGTGTAGAGAAACCAACTTTAGAAGACTGCTTCTCCATAGATTCATCTTTAAAATTTCCTGTCACTGTATTCCCCTGTTCAACAGAGGCAGCAGGCAAGCCTTGATGGTTAGACAACTGAGATTTCTGCTGCTGCTCAGGGGCCTGTTCACCAGGTTCTTGTTTCACATAATTTGTTGATGGAAATGGAGCAGAAGGTTGCTCTTTGTTTGTGGGTGGTTGCCACGGAACTGAATTTTGAGGCAATGCTGATTTATTTGAATACTGGGACATTGGACCACTCTGTACTCTGTTGGGATCAGTAACAGAATTTGGCCTTTCGAATTTTGACACATGCATCATGTTCATTGCCTGTGTTGAACCTACTATTTGAGTTGAACCCATGGCTGGATGTGATATTTGCCTCATTTGTAAATCATGAGGTTTTGGCTTCACGGATGATCCTGAAGTACTGACATTTGTCCCAGAATATGGGTGATAAGTACCACTATTATTCCCATACATTGGAAAGGAATTCTGAGGAATGTGCAAATGTTGTTGCTGCTGCTGCTGCTTAGTGGGGCCTTGCACTGAGATTGAAGAACGCTCCCTATCTTGACTGAGTATGCCAGTAGTGGAGGAAGAAAACTGGCTTACTTGCATTCCATGAGAGTCTTGCTGACCCACCTCTCGAGGTTTTTGAGCATTATTTTCAGCAGGAGGATAGCTAGAATCAGCCTGCACTTGGACTGCTGAAGAGGCAGTAGTGCTAACAGGCATTCTCACATTGTGCGGACGTGCAAAAGTATGAGATTGTAACTGGGATACATTGGAAGATGTCTGCACAGTATAGGCAGACTGCTTTTTTAGCTCAGCATCAACAAGATGATTTCTAAGTTCACTATAATTACATCAAAGTAGAACCCATCTTTTCTATTACCTGGGATTGCAATTGTGCTACTGCCAATCTAAGCACTTGGTCCCCTACAAGAGCTTTCAAAAGCCTGACAAAATTTTCCTTGGCAATTTCATTTTTCTACCAATAAAAGGATAAAAAAAATCAGGATAACAGATGAGGCACCCAGTTGATAGCATACAGAACAAAATAGAATAATTCAAATTCATGTCAGAGGCTCACCCTCAGTTTGCTAAACAGAGTTTGA
Organism: Mallotus japonicus; assembly: GCA_949634005.1. Lineage (NCBI taxonomy): Eukaryota > Viridiplantae > Streptophyta > Magnoliopsida > Malpighiales > Euphorbiaceae > Mallotus > Mallotus japonicus. Next base: position 6,241 of record CATIWK010275262.1, read on the forward strand.
AGTTGCATTTCTTTGTCTTTGTCAAGATGGGGCTTTAAGGCAGGTAGCAACAATACAAATGGTATCTGCTTGGCTTGACTCTTTAGGTAACCAGGCTGTTCCATGCCCATAGTCTGTTGGTTACCCATCTTTTGTAACTGTACCTTCATATATTGAGATTCAGTATCTGAAATTTGTGTTTTGTCAGACTCTGCTTTTGGCATAGGATTTCTTTCAGATGTCTGCATTCCAATTGTTCGCGGAGTTTGAAGGGGAACTTGTTCTGGCTGGCTTTGTCGAACATTATCTTGGGGCTGTTTCTGATGTAAAGGGAAGTGACTAGTTTCCTGTTTGACATCGTTCAATATTTGCTGATTCTCAACAGCAGACTCATGGCGCTTTACCTCTGTTACCAATGAGTGCTGCTCTTGATGCTGCTGCTGCTGCTGATGATGATGACTTGCAGTATTGGTATTTTCATCTTGTGTGGTATTTTTCCAATTTGGATATGGCAGACTGGGAGTTTGGCTCGTTTTGTGGGACAAAACTGCAGTTTTATGAGTTGTAGATGTTACATGTAACCAGAAGTTTCCAGATGTACTAGACAAAAAGCAAATGAAATGACGAATGAGCATGAGCATTAGAGAATCCAAACTACATCCAATAAGAAAGGTTGGCTCTCATGTGTTCCCCTAATAACATCCCCTTGACGTCATTTTTATCTAGCTATGAATTGGAGATGATAACAGAAGATTTGTTTTGCAAGTGTAAAACTTAAGTGTAGCAAAATCAATTGCCATTATTTTCAAATCCTCACTCTAAAACAATGCTACACTTTAGATACCCCAGCCATCCAAACTGTGGGGCAAAAAACAATGAAATTCAAGCTTATAATTCAAAGCAGCCACAGATTCCCAGAAGGTTATTCCCCAAAAAGGAGCTCAAGACACCATGTTCACTAGTTCGTCTTGACACTCTTCTTTATACCTCCTCAGTCTGTTCCACATGTTTAGCAGCCTTGCCATTCTACTCTCGCTCCAAAGCACCAGAACAAACAAGGGGGTGATGCATTATAAGCTACCGTGTTCCCCAGCTTTCAAAGCCATTTCACCATCATATTTGTAGAACTAGCGGTCAACTAGGCACCAATATAGAGAAAAAAAAAAAAAATCATACAATCCTTGCCTATATATGCCATAGAAACAAGCAACTGACAATTTCCTCTAAGCCTGGCAATTCCCTGAACCTGGTGTAGTTACCAACTTTTTAGAGTTGGTTTGACCAAGGTAGCATTAACTCACTACTTAAGATGGGACTAAACTCCTCCAAGGTTGCGGGTTGAGTTGAAACCACACGCAATCACAACCAATATACATATTAAACTATCACCCACAAAAAATAAATAATAATAATAAAGAAAGAAAATTCAGGATGGTGTATCATCTCCATAACATCTTCATTCATGATTCCTGCTTTACTAATTATCCCTAGTTCTTTTCAGAATTCAAACAGTTGCATTAGGTATTGCACTATTACAAGGCAAACGACTTGATATGCTGTAAGAGCACAAAGGTGGAAATCAATTAAGCAACAAGAGCAAAAAAACCTAGGAGAAATTGCAACCAAACAAACAGAAATTGCTTTTGAATAGAAATAATAGGTTTCGTTTCCATCAAAATAAAAATACCTGTACCTGAATCAGACGGCTGGGAAATGGACGCATCTCCACCAATATCCCGATTCAAGGCAGCCTGGAACGCCTCCACATCAGCACCAGAATGCATATTTTCGTCCTGTTTAAAAATATCAAAATAACCCAAACATTTTCTGTAATTTTTCCATAAAAATCTCAAAATTTTTGACGAATACGAGAGCAAATTCAGCCAGTTACCTCGTCTTCTTCGAGGAGCTTCATTATTGAAGGGTCCATGATGCCTCACCGACCAGTGACTCGAAAGCTAAGCCCTGTGATTGTACCGCGAAGGGGAGAAATTTCGTTCAATTTTTGGACCAAATCTATGTACATCTTAATATATAAAGCTGAAAAAACATAAATAAACGAGCAAAATGGTTGAATAGATACAGGTGTAAGCCGATGTAATTTAGGAGCAGCAAACGAAAAATAGCAATTTACAGAGACAGGAGTCGAGTTAGATTTCCACGTTCATCAATGGAGGAAGGGCACTTTTTTCAGTAGAAGAACAGGGCGGACCTACATATATATCTATATAGAAATATAAAGGCAGAACTAAGGCTTAATTACCGAAAACCTCATGAACTTTACACCTTTTCCAAATTATATAAAGTATCTTAAAATTTTAATTTTTTTATTTTAATTTTTATAAAATATTAACATTTTTATTTTTCAATAAATAAAAAGAATACATTTAATAAAAAAAAAATATCAATACATAAAATGTAAAATTAATTTTCTAAAATATTGAAAGTCAAATCAAATATTTTTAAAATTTAAAAATAAAAATTTATGTAACTCATATTTTTTGAATTAAATATTACGATAAAAAGTTTAAAAGAGTTTCTCAATAATTGTTTTTATGTGAAATGCCAATAATTTTTTTTGCACATTCCAAAATAAAAATTTAAAATACATTTTTATTTCTCTTTTATTTTATATGTGCAATATTATAATTTTTTTGAACCGTAGATGAAATTATTCATTGGTATGAAATTATATATCCAATACAACTTTTTTATATATATTTCAGACTATTTATTATAAAGAGTTAATTCAACTTTTGATTAAAAAAAAGCTCTAGTGAAAATAAGCACGAAAAATAGACATTTTGATAATTTTACAAAGGAAAGGTTAACTATATGTTATTAATTATTAATTTTTGTATTTTCTAAATAATATTTTAATATGAATATTTTTTATTTTATATTTTTTGTGATATTCAATTTTAATTTTTTAACATGAAAATTTAATTTATACATAACAAAAATCACAGTCACCTAAAGACATTTAAATGTAGATCTGACACGAAGATCGCTTTCGGGTTCATTAGTTGGGCAGAATGAGGTTGAGCTCGATTAACTCTTACTAGGCTTAGTCTATTCCACCATGTTCCAAATTTTTGTGGGTGAATTACTATTTACCCCCTATAACTTGCTAGATGTAAAATTTATATTCTCCATTGTATTTTGTAAAATTATATTATTATCTCTTTCATCAAATTTTCCATCATTGTTACTGTTAATTGTCATAACAATTATTAAGTAAATAATATTTGCCCCCTATACTTAAATATATTATACTATTAGCCCCCTCTATTTGAATATATTATATTATTTGCCCCTAATGTTTAGAATTTATATTTTTTATTATTAAACTAATTTTCTTAGAATTTAACTATAAATTAATATTATCCTCCCTTTGTAATCTAGTGGTTCAGGTGATGGACATTATAAGGTGAGGTCATGAGTTCGATCCCTTTCTCCCCCTTCATTTATATAAAAATATAAAATGTTTAATTTTAATTTTATATAATTAAAATTTTAATTAAATACCAATTAATTAGTATTAATTTTAAAATATCTCAACTTAAATAATAACTTAAAATATTTATGTTGCGTTAAAAAATTTGATCAAATTAACTATTTTTAATTTTAATGTTTTATTTGAATTGTTAGTTTCAATTGTTCGGTATACAAATCAAATTATTTTAAATTATTAATTTTATTCATAAATATAATTTATTTACTCAATATTATGAACTAACAATTCAAATAAAAACTAAATTTTATAGTTAAAAAGAGAATTTACTAGGTTAATTTCTTCATGCAATATAAATATTTTAAGTTGATATTTCAGTAAAGATATTTTAAAATTGGAAGTAGTTAATCATTATTTAATTAAAATTTTGATTAGATTAAAAATAAAAATTACTATTTTATTTTTTACTAAAATTTGATTAAAAATGGATGTCAAAACATATTGTGACATACTCATCATTTAGTTGAGAGTAGTGCTTCATTTCCAACTTTCCAACTCTTTTATTTTAAGTCAAAATGCTTAGCCATACAGGCTAATTGTTAAAAAAAAATGCAGAAATTTAAATGTACAATGAAATTTTTTTTTTTGCAAAATCTACTGTTTCTTGCTTTTGAACGTCATTCCACCAAATGAAATTGAAGAAAAGAATAATCCTTAAATTCCTAATACTTAGCAAAATTAGGGGCTAGTCTAGCGTTTTTAAAAAGGAAAAATTGTACAAATAATGTGTGAATTTTTTAGTTTTTGCTATTTTAGTGGTTGGACTTTTTTTTTTTTTTTGCAATTGAGCATTTGAACTCACTATTTTTTGTCAATCAAGTGGTTATGACCGATTTATGTTGCTTGAAAATACAATCAACATAATATTAGTGATATGCACTACGTCAATCTTATATGACTATGTTTTGACTTTATCATTTTATGAATAAAGAGTCATTTCCATTATCATTTCCTTTTTATGATAATTACTTGAATAGTCAATTCTTCCTAAGGTCATCAAATATGTGACTTGATAGTAAAATCCTTAGACTAATATGAGTTCTATTCAAATTATCCCTAGTCATTTATTGTTATAGAACTAATAATGAATTAAGGCTAGTATGGTGTTGACTGATGATTATGTTTTACTAATAATGAATATGAGATATTAAGTCAACTCATAGGTACTTGTTTGAAAAATCATGTACTGGATTAACCCACTATGAGAATACTACATAGATAATTGTCATAAGTATTTCTCATCACAGTAATATTGTTTTAGTCCTTCAACCTAGAAATCATCATGGATTTTTACATAACTATTTTATATTTTGACATATTCTAACATTGTCTTTAACAGGATGATGGAATAAAATGTTGTTGGATATGAAATGAGTTATGTGAGGAATGTGAGTGATTGAGAAGGAATTTGTCCCTCATTTAATATGAGTAAGATATCTATGGGCCCCTTGATAAGATAGACTGAAGAAAAAATGTATGGTCATGCTGAAATGAATTGATAAAGAGTTATCATTCTCAATTTACTTAGAATCAAGTCATAATATGGTTGAACTGCATAAGGATGACATAAACTATGTCTTATGTTCAATTAAGATATCATGTGACAAAGGGACTACAATATACATTGTAAATTAAGGTATGTCGGATTATCGGCCTTCACATAACTTGGGTAGTCATAATGTCTAGCTAGAGGCCACTTCTGACTTGTAGGCCTAAATTGAGATTTTAGGTCCACTGCTAACGTTATGTAAACCTACAGGGTCACACATTTACAACAGGCCCAAAACGAATATGGGTTTACCAGACCTAGTTAAACTTTGTGAAAATAAATAAATATAAATTTATATATATATATTTATTTATTTATTTAAATAATTATCTTAAATAAATAGGTAATTATTCTGATTTGGTATTTGAATAAAATCAGAATTGGAGTAAGTGGAATATACCAAAAACGTTTTGGTAAGTGAAACCTTAATTGAGAGGTCTCTAAATATAACATATTCTCTAGGGTTTTACACACCTTTTTTACTACTGCCACCTAAATTTGTTTTCTCTCCCTTTAGAGAAAACGAAACACAGAGTTTTTTTGTTCTTAAGTTGTGAGACAATCAAGAAAGGTGCTAGCACACACATTCGTTTTGATTCAAGGGCTATTCGTATGGATACTAGTAGAGGACGCATCCTTTTGGAGACGTCTTAATCCGATTAAAGAAAGCGAAAAGCTCGAGGTAGGGTGTCACTGGTGTGAACCTCCTCTCTCCCTTCCAGCAATCTTGCCTCTTCTTGGGTTTGTGGTAAAGTTTTTAGAAACCCTAAATCAATCGGTTAATCGAATTACATGGATTCTGGTTCGGGTTTGTGATTAAAATTTTAAATTTTCACTGCGTTTTGAATTGCCGAAACCCAACACATAAGTAGGTCCCACTTTTAAACATGTACTAGCCACGTCATCGATCTCTTTGAGAAAACACCCGCCACATCATCATTCCTCTTCCTCTCCCTCTCATTCTTCTTCATTTTGTTCTTGTTGTTCTTCATCAGAAGGTGCGATAATGGACCCAAATCGAAGTTTTCCAGTTTGAATCCAAATCGAAGCCGATCAGATGTAAAGTTTAAAAAAAAAAACAAAAACAGGGGAGCTTACCGTGAAGAAGAGCAGACAAACTACCAACAGCCATGAAGTCGTAAACAAGCAGCTTCTCATCTTTAGAATAATAAAATGTTGTTAATGGAACTACATTATCATGCTTAATCTTTCCTAATACTTCCATTTACATTTCGAAGTCTTTTTTACTCACAACCATATCTTTCAGTTTCTTGACAACCACAGTGGCGCCTTCTTCAAAAACAGCCTTATACGTATCTGATATCTTAAATATAAATCATTTGCCACCATGCATTTCTTCACCCACTCCTCCAATTCATTAAATTAGGAATCATGCATTCAAAAATCATGAAAAAACATATCAACAAAAAATTTGAGAACAAATTTTTAGGGATTAGCAGAAATAAGCAAAATTTTAAAACATAATATCCCCCTTTAAAATCAAGCTACAACACATAGTTATAAAACTAAGATCTATTGACATGGATAATCACCAATGAGAGACATTGAACAGTAAAATATCAGACAGAACAAAACATATGGCAAGCCTAACATTGCAAATAAATTATTACCATAGTACCAAAGATTGTTGTTGTCTACAAAACTAGCACACCAATATGAAAAACTTAATATGTGCAACATTTAAAAAAAAATCCATGCCCATGCATTATAATATGGTAGGAGAGCACAAGTATAAATGTCAATTGTCACAAAAGAGCCAAATTTGCAAATCCAAACATGGAGGAGTGCAAGCATTAAACTTCTATTTCACTATCTGGAGAAGATAATAAAGGGTAGCCAGGTGTCTGATATTTTAGATATAAATCGTTCATCACCAGACACTGATTCATCCCACTCCTCCAAATTACTAAAATTTAGATTCAGTATTAATGAATGATGGGAAAAACAGTTCAATATATAAACATTGAGAAAATATCTCCATGAATTAGAAAAAGAAACAAATTTCAAGATACCTTTTCCACCTTTGAAATTACACTAAGACACAACATCTGAAAACTACACCTACTGGTGAAAAAAATTAGCAACCAAATATGACTGTCACATCCAAAACTTACATAAAGAACATTGAAAGTGTTAGCATAAATGTGCCCTAGTGTCATTCTAGTAATGTAAAATGACATTGTAAATTATCCCTAATGGCAATATAATATTCATTTAAATAAAGTATTTATTTATTTAAGTATTTACCCTTTAACATTATGTTAAATAAATTTATTATCAATAGTTGATAATATGAGTTACAAATTTATTTGGTACATATGCTATAAATAGTTCATAGTTGTATAATTAATATTTGGATAATATTAATTCGACTATTAACTCTGTCTATTTTCTGTGATTAGTATGCGATACTAATAGTGGGAGGTAGTGAGTCTCATACTACTTGATATGAGATATCAGAATAGACATATAGATACTCATGGGATGGGTGGATCGAACAGTGATGTTAGATATGTGATCGCATGGATATTCACTTATAGTCAACGATCATAATCTAGATCATAATGGTGCATATAGTCCTTTGACTTGAGGTGACAAGGTCATCCACATTTGAGGAGTTAGAGTTTGCTACCGCTTACATACTTGTGTTAATTACACATGGGTATATGGCGTATGGTGGCTCTAATTAGTCAAATGTAGGGATGAGTGTTCGACCAAGATGGAATTCATTTCCTAGAGTTAACCGGGATAAAATCCAAAGCTATCTAATTCTTTTCTTGATGAATGAGTTCCTGGCCAGGACAAACATAACAGTATGAAAGAGTTTCAGTACTAGAAAGAGTTTTTAGTATTTGTTATATTTTATCAAGAATAGAACTTGAGATGAGTTTAAGTGATATAGCTATTAGAGTTTGAGTAATCCTTGACTCTAGTTATGTCGGGATCTTTTAATGAAGGGATTTTAGTGCACGGTAATTATGACCAAAAGGTTCGAGTAAATTAATAAATATATTCATATCTATTTGGGTAGTTATGATATCGATGTTAGGGGTCACTCACAACTTATGAGAAGTAAATGTGAACAATTGAGATTTTCACATTTAGACATGAAAGGAGTTTCAAATAATGTCAAGTGTTGACATTATGTTCTCATTGCCAATTTGACATGGACCTAGTAAGTCACACCTAAAAGGTTTTAACAAATCTCTATGTATATTAATCTAATTATTGATTAAAGAGTTTAATTAATTAATTGAGATTAATGAAATTGGATTTATGCTTAATGCAATGATTCTAGCATATCATGAAATCTAATTTCAATAAAAGGTTTTATTATTAATTTATGCTTACTTAATATGAGATATTAAATTAATAAAAGATATATGTTGTTTCTTATTTACTTGGATTAAGCCCAAAAGAGTTTTGAACTAATAACTAATCCAAGTAATTGATTGAGCCCATTCACATTGTTTAAGTCCACTTGTTTGATGGATTGGGTATTGGATCAAGAGTTGATCCAATGGAATAGCCTAACCCCATTAAGTAATATATTTGATTTTGATAAATCAAATATTAAGAAAACAAATTAATTGATATGTGTAAGTCAATTGTGATGTAGAGAATTACAAGAGTTGTAATCTCTACATCCTCCACTAAGAAAATAATTGACTTATTAAAGTGTTAATTATTTATTACTTGTGGGACATTAATGATGTCATTTTCCACTAAGTATATCTCCAACCAATAATATCTAAAAGGTATATTTGGATATTAATTGAAGGTTGGTGAGTGGAAAAAGATGAGATTTTCATATAAGAAAGAAAAAGAAACATACATAAAATATACAAGAATTATTAACCTTAAGAAAAAGCTCTTGAGAGGATCAAAGAAGGAAAAGTTAGAGAGGATTCAAGCTTCCAATTTGATCAAGTCAAGAAGGAGATTTGCTTAAAGCTTGGTGTTTCAAGCTAGAGGTCTCACAATTGGGAGACTTGAAGTTGATTCAAACGTTGAATCAAAAATCCAACCATTATAGTAGAATACTTGAGGTCATCATCAAACTTGGGAAATTAGTAAGTTTCTTAAAGTTTAGAAATCCTAGGTTGTTGATTTCTTGTATTTGTGATGCTATGATGATTAGTTATGTGTTAATTACAACTTGGATCCTAGGGATTGCAATTCTTTATTAGATCAAGGATTATGTAGTCTAAATTTTTGAAATTTACGTAACTAAACATTAGATGTTTTAGTTGTATAATCAATTCCTAACAGTGGTATCATAGCTCCTTTTTACAATTTTCATATACTAATTGATTCATAATTGCATGTGTTGTGGTTATGTTTGGTGCTTGTTGCAAGTGTTGCAAGTAAAATGAGCATGTGCAGGATGCTGTCCTGAGTAAGCACCACTGTGCCGACTCAGGAGCGACTTGGCACCAGAGCATGCTGTGCCGACTGGCACCATGCCCTGCTGTGCCGACTCAGCACGCTTGGTGACGAGTTGGCACCCTCCTTAACATGCTAGTATCATTCGTATATCAACTTCAATATGCAATAGTTTCATTTTATATGTTTTATGCTTGTGATACATGCATGGAATGATCATGGTCTTTAGTATTACATCCTAATTTTGTAATAATTATTCATTTAATGATTAATTATGTAATTAAGTGTTAATTACTTAGAACTAGGATGTAATATTCACCTTGG
>CATIWK010275368.1:0-20516 GCA_949634005.1 Mallotus japonicus
CAAAATTTTATGAAATTCATCTGTAAATCCAAATAATATATGTTTTGTTTAAATGAATTTTGTGTGGAATTCATTTGCAATTCCAAATTTTTAAATTTGTGGAATTGATTATAACTAAACCAAATTCTATCAAAATGGTTGAAATTTCCAAATGGAATTCCACAAATTTTAAGTCTATACTTTAAATAACTAAAACACCCCTCCTTACTTTTATTTTCAAAAGCATCTTTATATTTAAAAGGGTATATTTGACAAAAACATGAATTCAATATTTATACCAAACACAATATAACAAAATATGGAATTCATTTCAAATAAATTTTATAAATTATTCATTTAAACCAAAGACATTTCATTAATAAAAATTCATTTGCAAATGAATTCCATTTGGAATTCATTTTCAAATGAAATAAATTCCTTGATGGAATTGAACCAAACAAGGGCTTCATTTGGAAATGAATTATAAATGGAATTCATTTGCAAATGAATTTTTATTAATGAAGTATGTTTGGTTTAAATGAATGGTTTATGGAATTCATTTGAAATGAATTTCATATTTTGCTATATTGTGTTTGGTATAAATCTAGAATTCAAGTTGATTTTTAATTTTGGTCAAAAATACATTTTTAAATAGATTATGTTTTTACCTTCTTTTTTAATTTTTAAAAGTGTGATATTTTAACATTTAAATTAACATTTAACTTTTTTAAAATATTTATTTAATTTCTTTTTAAATATTTATTTTAAATTATATTTTTCAAATTAATGTTCCAATTTATAAATTTTTAATTTTAATTTTTAATTCAAAATTCATTAAAAATAAAATTATGATTATATGAAAAATCTAAATTAATTAAGGTTTGAATAATTGTAAACAAAAACACAACTCAACTACAAGTAATCATCGATTATATATATATATATAAATAGCAAACTAATAATAATAATAATAGTCTTACAATGTTATTCATAATTTAAAAATAACTCAAAGTAAAAAAAAAGTCTATCAAATTAAATTTAAGACCGCAAATGATGAGATTTGCAGAAATGATTGAAGTAATGGGGTATGCCATTCGAACTAACACTTTGCAATAGTCTTAAGTGAATTGCTCATCATATGCAACAGATATTACCATTTTATAAATAATAAATAATAAATAAAAAAAATAAAAAAGGCTAAAGAATGAGTTAAAATGAACTTTTCCAAGTATAAACAAAATTATGAACTTTTCCTTTCTAAACTGAGAGAGGTACATAGCATTAACTAGAAAGGTACGAAGAGATGAGTTTTTTCCAAAATAAAAATAATAAGGATATTTTAATCATTTTAGAAGTATAATTTTAAAAATTATGGAATTCATTTGCAAATTCTAACCATTTCACTAGAATGTCATCTACTTATAATGAATTTCACAAATTTAAAAAAAATGAAATTGCAATGAATTCTACAACTTATTCATTTAAACCAAATACACATTATTTGGAATTTCAAATGAATTCCACAAAATTTTGTGGAATTCATTTATACCAAACAAGCCCTTAATCTAGCCTTCAAAAAAGAAGAATGAGGAAAATATTTGGCTTTTAGAGCCTTTACACAAAAAAAAGTAGGGATTTGAGAGTATCTGCCATTCTTATTTTGCTAAGAGTGCCACATTAGAATTATGTAAATGTCTAAATCCCATGTAAATGATTTCGATTCATCTGGTAGATCTTCCTTTTTTTTTTTTTTGGTTATATCGCTCCACTAGAATTTACGACTAAGGTGCTAAATTTTCTCACAAAGGTAGTAAGCACTACAAAATAACTTATCACATGCATGGGTATAGCTTGTACCTCTGATTTAATAACTTCTTTCTTGGTAGTAGACAATACCTTCTCCTTCCAACCTCTCAACTTCTTCACATGCGATCATTCAAAAAACCAAAAATGAAAAGAGTTGGTAACCTAAGATAGATAAAATGTTGTTATACAGCTTGCACTCCAAAGCATAGCAATAGTATTATGTTTATCTTATTGTATATTGTGACTAAAATAGATTTCTAATTTATCCAGGTTAATAACTGGCCCCATCACCCTTTATATTCTAATAGGATACACCAGATATTATTAGATTTTGTGTATGTGGCTCATATAAAAAGAATATAGTCATCAACAAAAAAAATAAAAGAGAAATTTGGGGGCTACCCTCACGCATTGAAATCGAGTGGAAATCGTGCCTCTGAACTGCCTAGTGAATTAAGGTTGACAAACCCTCTACACACAACAAAGAGTATGGTGAAGTGGGATCATCTTGGTGAAGTCCCCTTTTGGCCTAAGAAAATTTCTAGGAACAACATTAATCAAAAAAGAAAAAACTGTAGAAATGTAGCTCATAATTAAACATATAAAGTGACATGGGAATTTCATATGATCTGTTACTTTCTCCAAATAATTCCACTCCATCCAATCATATGCCTAGCTCATGTCAAGTTTTATTGCCAAAGCCCTTCTTTTGTCTTTCATCCTATACTGCATAAAGTAAAATATCTCAAAAGTTATTAGGGCATTATAAATGATGAGCTTGCTTGGAATAAAAGCACTATGTGTCTGATGAATTACTAATGGAAGTACTAATTTCAACCTATTAGCCAATACTTTAGAGATGATTTTATAAAGAACAGTACCTAAACTAATAGGCCATAAATCTTTCACAAACTTTGAACTTTTCCTCTTTGGAATCAAATTAAGTCACAAAGGTATGATTCACTTAAGAGGCATAACAGCTAAATTCAAAAAATTCAAAACTAATAAGGAGACATCCACACCCATAATTCCCTAAAATTTTTTGTCACACATAACCGATATATGATATGGACCAGGTGCTTTAGATGGATGTCTATTTTAATGCCAATTAAATTGTGAAATTAAATTTTTGTATTCTTGTTATTCTTAATTCTCTTTTTAAATATCTCATGATATTCTATTCTTATGAAAGTTGGGGAGTGTTAGTTAATAGGATCTTTCATTTTGTATTTTCTTTAGGTCAAAAAAGGGTAGTGAGGATTTAGATCAATAAAAGTTTAAGTGTTAGCCTTGGGAAAACACTTAGGTTATAAGGTTTGAAGAGTTAGCCTTGAAAACACTAAGTTTTTTTGTAAGGGTTTATCTTGAGCTATTGAAAAAACACCCTTTTAATCTTGATTAATAAGATTGAGTTTCAAAATCCTAACTGGGGAAGAGTTAGGTAAAGGAATAAGATTGTTAGATAATTTAAACCTTTGTAGATTACTTGTCTTATACTCTTTCTTTTACTCTTAATCCTTATGTTAATCTTCTTTTTAGTTTCTTCTAAACTTCACTTCTCTTTTTAATTACTTTAAAATCTTTATTCACCTTCTTCTAGGGCTTTTTCAATTAGTGTTAGAGCAAGGGTTCTAAGAACTTTAATTCTAAAATATAAGATCATTGGGATTGAGTATTTATATTTTCAATCTTTAAGACCATTCTTTGATGGAAATGATTATCCTCATTGAAAGTAGGGATAATTACTATTACCCCCCCCTTAGGTTAGACCCTAATTACTACTCGGTCCCTCTTGTTTCAAAAATTAATTCAAAACCCCTTTAATTTTAATTATGTTAATCATCTCCCCCTCCCGTTATAAATTTTAAAAATATTCATGGTATATTATGTTAGTCTTGAATAAAATAAGAGTCAAATATGTATATTTATAAAAATTTCCAAAATTACCCCTAATCCTTATATATCTATTCACTTCTTCTACTTTCCATCTAAAATATATCAATCTCCTACTCCAAATGAACCCTTTTTTTTTCCTACATTTTCTCACTTCACCGCCTTGCTCCCTCTTTCTTCGCCTCCCATTCATCATCATTATCTTTCTCACCTCCCCGCCTCCTCCTCCTCTTCATATTTTCCACTTCTCACCTTGGTGCCTCTACTTCCTCGTCATCTACTTCACTACTAGATTAAAAGGTGGGATTGCAACTATTTTTGGAATGAATTACAAAAGGGAAGGTTGCAATATTAATGGTTTTCGGGTGTTAATGGTGCTTCTTATAATAATAATGGTGGTTTGTTTTAGTGGGCAAGTGAAAAAAAATAGAAGAAAAAAAATGGCAGCAAGAAGATTGAGCAGTGTTGCATCTTGAGTGCTGGGAGGAAACAGCATTGTTAACGGTTCAATCGGCTCCTCTCTTCGCCTGCAATCAGGTATGGGCCTTCTTATCGGTAAGCATATAATCTTTGATAAACCTCTTCCTCTTTGAATTCATTTATGGTGATTTTGGGTTTGGTGGACAATATTGTTGATGATGATGTTAGCAGCAGTGTTGGGTGGGGTTTGTGTTGTGGTTGGTGGTGTTAATTTATGTCAGCGATGATGGGTGATGTTGATAATGGTGCTGGAGGTGGTGGAATGTAATGATCAAATTTTATTTTTGGTGCCAGCAGTGGTGGTTGTTAATGGGTGACGTTGATGATGATGGCGATGGTGGCAGTGTCCATGGTAATGGTGGTGTTTGTGCTGATTGCTACTAATAGTTTTAATGGTGATGGTGTTAAATGGTGTAGGTGGTAGTGATCGATGATGGTGGTGCAAGTGGTGGTGATGGTGGAGGTTGCGATGGCATTGGGTACAGGTGATGGTGTTGGGTAGTTTTTTGGATGCAGGTGGACGTAGCAGTAGCGTTGGATACAGGTGGTAGTTCTTTGTCTCATGTTCGCAAAAAAGAAAAACAGAGTAATCATGGAGGCAATAACATCAGTTTGGAGAAGCAAATGTTGATCATTAGCACAATTGTTTATTTCGAGGGAATTTATTTATTACTGTTATTTCAGTCATTAGAGATAACACATGGTTGTTTGTTTGTGCTTGAGTTATTCAAAGGATGAGCATATTATTTAAAGGTGACAAATAGAATTGAGATGGGTGTTCTTGTGTGTCTGCTTATGACCAGACTGTATCTATTCTACATTTCTGAAAATGCTGCATGTATAAAATTGAGATGGGTGTTCTTGTGGAGGATTGAAAAGGCTTGTTGTGCATTTTTAGTTGCTCTTGACGCTTAATTAAATTAGTGAAATTTTGTTACCCTGTTGGGGATTTTTCCTTGATGCATGCTATGGTTTTGGAAGTTTCTAGCGTCCATAAATGCTTTGTTCATGTTTGATGAAAGTCCTCAACCAAAATATGTTTTTCAAATTTTAAAGATTTAATTAAGAGATTTTCAGTTTAGTATTGGAATTTGGACTTAATGAAACATAATATTTGCACTTGATAGGCAAAAGGGTATCTCTTATTCTTGTTATTCATTATTTTAACCTTTTGAGATTTTGGGAGATTTTTGAAGAATTGCTAAAGCATGACTATCTCATTAGAGTGAGTTGGTTAGTCCATGTCGTTGCCAAGCCCCTCATATATGTAATAATCCTCTTAAATGAAATAAAGGAAAACCATGAAAAGAATAAAAGGGATATTAATGATAAGAAAAAAGAATTAAATAAGGTTCTTGTTGAGGTCATTTTTCAAAACCTTGAAAGCTGGTGATGAAAAAGCTGAAACATCTCATCAGGCAATCAATTTGATGAATAGAATAAACATTCAAGCCATTTCAAGACCAACCGAACTACTAAAACCTTACCCAATCACCAATTACACTATTTCAAGACCTAAACAGACCCTGATTGATCCTTAACCATACCCTTTTGGTATTAAGAAAGAGGTTTGAGAAGAATAATGAGAGCAAAGTCCACCCGAGTCGTGTCTTCTAAACCAATAAGTACAGTCCTAAATAAGGGATGTTTACAGTCTATTTTTTGTAGCTTTTCAGTCTGGTTTGATTCTTGAAGCTAAGGTTTAATCTTTAGAAACCCTGAGAATAAAGTCAAACTTTGGTCAACGGGCCTTTTCAGTGGTCAAATCGAGCTCCTGGAGTTGAATTTCAGTCTAAAATTGTCTTCTAAAATTCCAGTGTGTCAGTGGGTCCCATTTGACAAAAAGTTAAATTTTAACCTCCGGTGGTCAACTCGGGGCCTACAACTGTCCACCTTACCCATCCTTATCCAAAAAGGGACATTCGTAAAAAAGGGTGCTTTCCAAGTTTAGAATATTCCAAATTTGGAATATGGTAGGACATGTGTCAAGCTTGTAAAGAAAGGGGATGTACTATCACATAATAATCTTAAAGAGTGTAACTTATTTACACTAAATGCCACTAACCTCAAATATCTATAAGTAGAAGCTTTAAGGAAAGCTTTAGGAGGCTTTTTTCCACTACAAAAGAGAGATAGTTCCAGCATAAAAACCCAAAAATATTCACTAAATTCTCTCCTAAAAAAAAAGCCTTTAGAAATTATGGAAAAATTAGGAAAAATAAGGGAAATAATGCCAAAATCTCTCCAACCCTAATTTCTCTCTATTTTCTTCTTAATTCCTTTCAAAAATACCAAAATCAAATATTCAAACTCACATCCAAGCTCCTGTAAATCCATTCCTTTCAAACCTAAATCAAAATCCACACCTAAACTCATAAAAAGCCATACATTACCCTTCAAACTCAATCTCAATTCTCTTCAATCAAGTTTTTTTGTGAGTTCTTGCCTAAATTTGAGGCTAAACACTTTCAAAAGCATCATTCTTATTGATTCTCATCTTAATTCTAGGGTCTGGGACTTTAAATTTGAGTTTTGAAAGAAAACAGTTACAAATTTATACTGTTTAGAGATGAACAACTGAATTTGGCTCATGAACAACCAAATTGGCTATTCATGCTCCAAATCTGGGTATCGGTGGCCCTTAAATCGGCTATTGCTAGCCCAAATTCAGCTAGATAGGCCCCTATTTTGGCCATCCACTTCTCTTCGTCCTCAATGACTATGATGATGGTTTTTAAGGTTCACAAGGTTTCCTACTTGCTTGAGCATGATTTTAACCCTTCCCTAAAATCCTAGGATGATAGAATTAATGCATTTTAATAGTATTTTTTATTTTTAAATAATCTTATATTGATTTTCTTTTAAACTATTTTAACTCTTCTTTGGAAGCTTTTAAGTGTGATCCTTGTTCTTACTTTTGAATGATGATTGTGATTGTGTTTGTTGATGTTTATGTGACTTCTAATTCAATGTGTTATTTATTTTCTATATGATTTGTGATTTATTTTGGAGTGAATTCTTATATAAAGTCTTGTTTAGTGTGTATTGTGCCTATGTTCTTCTTAATTGAAGTCTAGTGTGTTTGGGTTGTTAATTTGCTTTTACATTGACATTTTTTATTTGATTCATGCTCTAATTTAGAGTTTTATTTTTTGTGAAGCATTTTAATTTTTTCCTTGATTATGAAACATAATTTAGGCATTTTGTGAGATTGGTGTTGATATATAAGTTTTAATTTGCATTTGTAGCATTTTAAAACTTTGTAGTTGCATTCTTTGATACAAGTACTTTGTTTATGTGTTTTGATTACCTTGTGAGTCTCAATTTGTATATTTTATGTTTAGATTAATTCAATTTAGGGCTTTTGATGTTTTGATCTTAATTTGTGAGTCAATTTTGTTTCTAAGTGCCATTTGTGTCTAATTAGAGTCTTGATCTTTGTTGTTTATTATTTCCATTCATCAATTTCTTACTCAATGTTGCTTCCTTGATTCTACTAACCTTTCTCTACTCTTATTTAAGTTGTACTATAAATAATACAATTCTCAACTTCTCCCTCAATTTCTTTTACATTATTTCATTTTCATGCATTCATGTGCTTTTATGTATATCACTTACTTGGTGCATATCACTATCATGCATGTGCTCATTTTTAGATCCTTTAGATGCATATTTGCATGCACCCCTACTTGCATCACTTGTATACTTGCATGAATCTCAGAATTGCAACAAGTAGCATGAATCCAGGCTTGCATCATGCATCATCCTTTGCATGCACCCCAGACTTATTTAATGCTTGTGTGAGTATGCATTTGCATCAGCATCATTAATTGCATTATATATCTCTTGTTATCAATCTCAGTTACTAACTTCTACTAACTTTTACCAACATTTACTTTTATTATCATTTATTTTACAAGCACTTCTTATTACTTGTCAATTTTAACTATCAATTTATGTTGTATTTTGTTATATTATATCAATTGCTATTATATTTTAAGCTCTCAACCTATTTCTTTTGTTATTTATACTTTATTTGTTTTACATTGTTAATTTCTAATCTTTACTCCTTCTTTGTTTTTCATCATTATTCTCTTTTTATGTTATTATTATTTATGCTTTATCTTGTTATGAGATTACTTTTGTTTTTTGTGCTTAATTTGTGTTTTATTTGGTATCAGATACCAGAGATATACCAAAATATACCAAAAATAAACCAATTATTTTTGTTATTTTATTGGGTAATTAATGCTAGAATAAAATAAATCTTTTTCTTTTTATGCTCAATTCTCTACATTTCTTATCTCAGTTCCTTCTTTCAATAACAAAATCTAAATTCATTTACCTTTTTTCATTAAAATATGGATTTTTGCATTCTCTTTAATAACTAAGAATTTATTTTCATCAAATAAGTATTATTTTCTTCATTTCACATTTCAATTATAATCTTCTCAAAATCATTTTATTTTTCAAAT
The DNA here is from genome assembly GCA_949634005.1 of Mallotus japonicus. Taxonomy (NCBI): domain Eukaryota; kingdom Viridiplantae; phylum Streptophyta; class Magnoliopsida; order Malpighiales; family Euphorbiaceae; genus Mallotus; species Mallotus japonicus. The sequence goes on from CATIWK010275368.1 coordinate 8,634, forward strand.
TTTTTGTGCTATCATTGCGCTATTTGTTGATCATAAAAGTTATTCAAATGCAATAATATGGATAACAATTTGTTCTATTTTCTAGTTTTTCAAATAAATGTTTTGATTATGTGTTCAATAATTTATGATGTCAGAAATATTCATCCAAGGTACAAAATTCATATTTTGAGGCCTAACTTGATGGGAACTCATATTATGAATTAATGGTTCACATAATTAACAAAAAAAATAACTTTAAATACTTTTCTAAACTTTTTTCAATCTAGATTCTTCATTTTAATTTGTTTTCAAACTCATTTTTAAACATTTAATATTTATTTTCTTTATTTTAGCTTTTAAAGTTATTTTTCTTTTATTTTTCAAATAAAATGTTTAATGGCCCCAAAATTCGGAATATGGAGCAATCATGGAGAGGATGTTCACAATTGTGTTAGCCATTCTCTTCCCTCATTTCTTTTAATATATTGCTTTTATTACTTTTTATTTATTTTCTTGTCTAGCATGTTTATATTTGTGCATAACATGATTTTTGCCATAATTTCCATGCTACAAAATAGATTGTGTATTTTGTTACTCCATATTTGCCATGTTCACATAATTCATGCAAAATATAGTATTTTTATGATTGTGTGCTATTGCCATAACATGTAAATATGCCATGCTTTTATGTTTTATACCATATATGTTATTATGACATGACATATATTTTATATAGTTCAATATTTATCATGATCATGCACTATTATAATATTATGTCCATGCATTTTGCATGTTCATGCATCATTTTGTCATATTGTTATGTGCTTGTGTGTATATATTGTGTTTGCATTTGCATGTAATAGTTGATGTATAATAGTACATATTTCTTTGAAGCACTGTATAAAACTAGTGAAGTCGGCCTTACTTAGCATCCGAACGGTATGAAGATGCCTCAAGAGCCTAATCCTACTGATGTCTACATCCGAACCCAATGCTTTATCCAATGGGCGAATGTGATTCCAAGTAAGGGATCTAAGTTTGCCTAAGTCCCTAAAACGGATAATTTCTCGGGTGATACCGAGTGGCGACTCCTTATTTCTCCTGCTTGAGTAAAGGGTTATAAGTGCATTTATGACATCCCTAAGCTCTTTCAGTACTCCCCTCACTAACCCTATGCTTTCTAGTAATAAGGAAAAATGGTCTTGTTGATACCCAAATTTTGACGATTCCCAAAAATCCGATGATGAAGGATTCCTATCAATCAGACAATGAGAGAATTTCTTTGGAAAATTTCTCGGGCATGCTCAAACTGAGAAGAAACCAGAAGAAACCATAAATAAACCAAAAAGAAACCCAAAAGCGACCAAAAACCTAAAAAAAAAAAAACCAACTTGGGCCTAAAAAAGAACCAAAAGTATGGAAAAGCCCATAGGGACTGGTCAACCCACGAGCTTGGGTTGACAACCCACAAGTGTGGGTTTAAAACCTAAGCCCGTGGGTCAAAAAGACCATTTTTCCCCTACATGGGTTTAAGGACCCGCGTGCATGGGTTCTAGACCCAAGAGTGTGGGTCTAGAACCCAAGCTCGTGGGTCTATAACCTATTTTGGTTAAAAACATGACTTTTCCTCTTTTGGAGATGATTTTGGCATATTTCTTAAGACACCCTCCTAGAGAGAGAAAATACTATTGTTTTGGACGTAACTCTCTCTCTCTCTCTCATATTCAAGGCACTTGGAGACCTATTTACACCTAAACACTTAACCAAAAATCATTTTTTGTCTTAGGATTTAGACAATTAAATCAAAACCGACATCCTTCTAAGTCAAAGCACCATCAAGGGTAATAACTCGATCCCTCTGAGGATCTTTTAATCATTTTTAATTAAAATTTTCTTTTTTACATTTTCTTCATCTCATTTCTATCATTTTTTTATCTTTTTTTTTTTTGCTTTTTTATTTATATTATTGTGAATATTTATTATATTGGTAGAGTTGTGATTTTTGTGATGATCTTGAAGTTTGGATATAAGATATGATAGAGAAGTGGGTAGTTCGGGTGATTCCGGGAGTGTTTGCATTCATTTTTGTATTTTTCCACCATGTTTGCATTATTTTTCCATTTATATAAAAAATGGATATTTTGGTGTAAAGTTAGCATTTTTATTATTATTTTTGCGTTATTTTAACTCATTATTTTTGTTTCTGCCATTTTATTTATTTTTATTAATATTTCTTCATTTTTCTCATTTTTATTGCATTTTTATTTTTTTTATTGTATTTATGCTATTTGTGGTAAACTTGGCATTTTTATCATAGAGGTAATATTTTTATGGTAAAAATGTCACCTTTATCATTTTAAAATTTTCATTTCTGTAATTTTTATTTATTTGCATATTTATTTCTGCATTTTTATTATTTTTATGGTATTTTTGTAATTTTTATTGCATTTATGCCTTTTATAGTAAATTTGGCCTTTTATCATAAAGTTCACATTTTTATGGTAAAAATGTCATTGTTATTATATTTATTACTTCATTTCTGTCATTTTCATTTATTTATATATTTATTTCTGCATTTTTACTATTTTTATTGCTTTTTTGCAATTTTTATTGTATTTATGCTTTTTATAATAAATTTGGTATTTTTATCATAACGTTCACATTTTTATGGTTAAAATATCACATTTATCATTTTAATATGTTCATTCCTATATTTTCACTTTATTATATTAATATTCCAGTATTTTTATTATTCTTATGGTATTTTCTCAATTTTTATTGCATTTATGTCTTTTATAGTAAATTTGGTCTTCTTATCATAAAGCTCAAATTTTTATGGTAAAAATATCATCTTTATTATGTTTATTATTTTATTTCTGCCATTTTTTTATTCATATTAATATTTCTGTATTTTTATTATTTTTATTGCATTTTTGTAATTTTTTTGCTGCTTTTATGCCTCTTTGGGTAAAATTGCCATTTTTATCATAAAATGGATATTTTTATGGTAAAAATGACATTTTTATCACTTTCAATATTTTAATTCTGCATTTTATTATTTTTTAATTGTATTAATTGCATTATTATTATTATTTTCATTTTCATTTTAATAAATTTATTGTTCTTATCATAAAGTTCTCATCTTTATGGTAAAAGTACTATTTTTATCATCCCTTTTGTTATTTCACTTGCATTTTTATTATTTTTGTTGCACATTTATCATCCATATCATTTTTATTTTTTTATTTGATAAATTTATTATTTTTATCATAAAGTTAATATTTTTATGGTAAGAATAGTATATTTATCACTTTCATTCTTTTTATTCCCATTTTTCTATTTTAATTTCCTAATATTTGTCTCATCATAAAAATCTATTTTTATAATAAAGATAGTGACTTCACACTAAAGTACCCAAATTCTAAAGCCTTGCATCATGCATTTTCATTAGCATCATTGTTTGCTTATTTGCTTAATTATTTTTTATTTATTATTTCAATTATGAATGAAATATATAAAATTGCCTTAAATGTGATGTGTGTTTGCATGTGTATGAAAGCTAACCTTTGTTTTGCATGATTATTAGAATAGGATTTTTACTTCCTTTTTTTATGTAATTAATAAAATAGGCTTTTTTCAAGGCAATGTAATCCTTAATCCCAATCCCTTTTTTATTTCTATTTTGGATGTATTTATTAGAATAGGATTTTTCCGTGGGTTGTAATCCTTAATCCCTTTTCCCTTTTTATTTTTCTTTATTTGCGTGTTCACTTTTGCTTATCATTCCTTGCATGCTTGTGTGCTACGTGCTATGTGCTTACATGATCATTTGTTTGATTGATGGATGCTTGTTTATTTATTTATTATGTGATGTATGCTCGCCAATCCAATTATCCCGCGTTTTAATTCCCAATTTAAACTAACTAATGATCAAGTATGGTAAATCCATCATAAAAACAAAACTAGGGTGAAGTAGTGAATAAATAAGCAACGTGTATAATAAGAACCATGATAAGTAACTCCTACCCGCCGAACCCAGATTCTCTAGTTATGAAGTGGATTTTTAATTCATTTTCCCCCGATTCAGATCGGGTGGTGACTCCAATCTACAAAGTCTATTTAGGTAGACCCTTCCACAAATAATAACAAATCGGTTGATGGTCGCCATTAGTTTGTGTGCCCCGATAAACGCACTGATCTTATTCCCTCCCGGGAGAGTGATGATCATAGGCCTGTGATCTAAAGAGTATCGAGTCGGTCCCGCTGGCGTCAACAATTCTTTTAATAAAGTAAAAGAAAATGGTAGCTTAAAAACACTAAAAAGGTCAAATTTATGGTGATTAATTGGTCAAATTAAGGCTTTTAAACAATAATGTGTTCAATTTATCAAATTAGGCCTCAAGATGTAAATCTTATATCTTGGATAAAATTGAATGCACATCATCAATTATTGCCTCATTATCTTTCCAACAATCATTATGGTTTTTAAAAGAAGGAAATGAAATAATTGATTTTGAGACTTTAGTTGATTTTCAACATTATGAATAGATACACAAAACACAACATAAGAATCGATAAACAAATATTCACAAATTAAACATAATAAAGGCAACTTTATATGAAATAAAAGGATATAAAAATAATATAATCAAAATAGAAAATAAAATTAGGTAAAGAAAAGAAGATAAATTAGTTGGAAAATTCTTTTAAGAATGTAGTAAAAATGAAGATTAAAATAAGAAAAAATAAAATTTATTGTGAGATTCTTGAAATAAAGTGAATAAAAAGGGAATTATGGTTAAAATCAATGTAGAAAATGGAAATAAGAATTATATTAGTGTTTATATTAAAATTGAACTATTTAGCCAAAATTAAGAATTAGTACGAATATATTGGAAAATGCATAAAAGAAATAATAATTTTTAGATATGTAGTAAAAAGATCAAAATATTTAAAATAAAAAAGAATTAGAAAAGGAGATGAAAATAGAAAGTTAAATAAACATTAAATTTATGAAGAGAAGAATATGTTAACATAAGAATTAAATTACAAATAGTAAATATAAATTATAAATAAAGAGATTAAATAAATGAAAAATGACATTGTAGAGACATATAGAAAAGGAATGGTAACAAGTATAAGACTTAAAATAAAATAGAAATTAAAGTAGAAATTGAGGTGTAGAGAATGATTATTCTTGTAACTTAAAGTTAATAACAATTAATAATAAAGAAAGCAATATAATACAAATATGGAAATAATAAAGAATAAATTAAGAGTAGAAGTTAAGATGAGATAGAATTAAGACATGAATTAATTAACAATAAACAATAAAAAAAAATCAAAAGGAAGTGCTTTGGAGTATAGAATTAGGGTAGAGATTTTTGCACTTATTCTCTTGATAATTGCACTCTATTTTTACTTTATTAACAAATTTATAAATTAGTTATATCAAATTGAGTAATATCACATTGATTGATTTATCTCTTCTAAGACAACAGCTAACATTGTGCCCATTTTGTTGATGTAATTAACATGCCATAACTCTATCCTTTCTTAATAATTTCCATTATTTTATTTCATCCTTATTTTTTCTTGATCTTTTTGGTCTACTAGGCATTTTTTGAACTTGCATGGTGGCTGTATTAGTTTAGCATCACCTTTTCCCCATAATTCACTTCCTTTGTAGGTTGAAGCAAGTGCAAATATGCATTTAAATATGTGTCCTTATAGTACTAATGTGCAATGAAGTCCTCAAAAAACTTTTTAATACTATAAATGGTACAAATTGTACATTGGCAAGGAATTCCAATCAAGTTCCATTCTCGACAAGCATATGTTCTATTACCTAAATGGATAGTGTTCCTGTTGGCTACATTACAAATATGTGCAATTTCAAATCCTTCATCTCTATTGAAATTAATTTACCAAATGAATGAAAAGCACCTTATTATTCTCTAACTTGATCATTGCTCTTAGTGATATGTCATTAATTCAGGTCTGTGCAAATAATCTTTCTTCTATATTCTATTAATCACTTATTTTCTTATATCATCCAACAAATTTATGATTGGACTTTATTTTGCATCCAAAATCCAACCATTAAACATTTTCAGACAAATTATTATTGATTACATCATATCTTGCAGTCAGTTGAAAATTACCTTTATCCATTGATACAATGGATGATCCTATAAATCTTAAATTATGTAATCTCCTAATTGTTACAATTCCTCCATATTTCTTTTCAATTTTTTCAAATGAATGTTTACTTAATACAATCCCACAAACCATTTTTCCTTTCTTCAACCCTCCCACTTCTTGGCCTATGATGCATAAATATGTTGGACACACGCTCTATGATGTACATTAGGCAATTTATCATGAATGGCATTGTCCAAAATCTATAAAAGAATTTCAAGTTGCCAAAAATATTAAATTTCTTGATAAACTTATAGTCATGTAACATATAAGAAAAAATTTAGAGGAAGAACATTTTATAGTCTATTACTATTGACCTTTTGCATGATCAAGGTTATGATCAATCTCAAATCAACCTTTATTTTGACATTAACAATAAACTTTAATTCACTAATATGATTGCTTAGGTGTGACTATAAGTTAGGAATTAAAGATTAATTTAAAGCTCAATTAAAGCCTTCAAAGACCCCTACAAATGTTTCTTATAGTATGGGAAGTGATCCAAGTCTAAGGGAAGTAATTTGAAGCCAAAAACATGATTTTTCACCAAGCCAACCACCGCTCGTGATCCTGAGGGTGCTCCTCATGATCCTAAGGAGCTCCCATGACATTAAAGCTTATTGAAAACATTTTAAGCCCCTCACTCATGATCCTGAGGAGCTCTTAATAAGGTTCCAATGGGCAAATTTGAATAGAATGGTCATATTTTTTTACTCTCATGATCCTAAGCATGCTGCCCACGATCTTGAGCAGACACATCTCTGCAAAAAATCAAATTTACATTAAATGAAGGAGATTAAGGATTTAGACAAACTTAAAGGTTTTTAACAACTATATTTTCATCACCAACTATATAAACAAGACTTGAAACCTCATTTAAGAAGTTAAAGAGTTAGTGGTTCAAATTTATTGTCAAATTCATTAAGCCAATTTTTGTTCTTTTACATTTATTCTTTGTATAACTTTTTGGTTGGGGAAAATCGCAAGTATACGGATTGCTCAAGTAATATAGTAGATAAAGTACGTGTATCGTTGCCACGAAGAATGGAGTTGAATACTAATTCACTTAGTTAACTATTTGTCTAATCAAATCAATAAAAATTCAGAGTTTGAAAACTTAAATTAAAACTGAATAAAACTTAAGAATAAAACTAACTTAAACCAATGTAAATTAATTCAAATAAATAATTAATGATGAATGCATGTACTAAAAATTCTTTTTTCACTTTGAAGTTTTAGTATTAACTAAGCAACCTCTACTTAACCTAATCTAAGTTTCTTCATATGATGCTTACCACTAATAATCTTATAATTCTCTCTCAAGCAATTAAAAGATAATTTAATTAATTCAATTGATAGTTTAAACTCATGGACTCTCGCCTCTCTAAGCCAAACTAATCAAATCCTTAGCTAAATTTCCAGCATAAGGTAATTCATGCAATATTAAGTATTTAAAAGGTATCTCAACTTAATTTAACTTAATAGACTTTAAACTAGATCCTAAGTTATTAATCTCCTCTCGGTCTCACAACAACATATGTGAATATTCAAATTAAACCTTAAAACACAAAGCATGCATCACCTCTCAGTCTCAACATAACTTGACCCTAACCATACATTGAATATCATGAAGAACAAATTTAAAATCCATATTCAAGAAATCAAACTTTGATTAAGCAAAAGAAGTTAATTAATACATCCCCAAAGCTACTAAGATCCTTCCTAGTTCATAATAAAAATCTAGCCTAACATGCTTATGAAAACAAGAACACAAGTAAAAGAAATCTCAATAAACATAATGAGAAAATAAATAATTAAGAAGAAAAGAAATTATGGCCTTCAATTCTTCAACATGAACAGCTCCTTTGAATGCTTGAAACTCCTCTTCATGAATTCTTGTAACTATGAACTAAGAATATGATGAATTGTTATAAGAATATGAATGATATATCCTCTTTCCATATCTAATGGTCCATATATAGTTATAATTCATCCTTGCTTGAATTAAAATCAATTTAGGTCTTTAAAATTCGAATCCTAATCAAATTAGGATAGTCTTCTTCTTACTGTGCAGATAGGATGACTTGCACGAAAATTTAGCCTAAGAAGGTAATTAAATCAACTCTAGATTTCTTCATAAAAAGTGTAGAACTTTCTTTTAGCATCCGGTAATACTTTGAATCCCCTCAATCTGAATTCTTTACAAAAGTTTATGCCCAAAATACCCAAACATGCTCCATTCATAAACCAAGCAGGAGAAGCGTAACGGTCGTACAAGAAAAGGTAACGGCTGTTACACCATTCCTTCAGAAAAAAATTCAACTCAGGCACCTCGTAATGACCATACAAGATATGGTAACGGCCGTTGCACCCTTCTAAGCATTTTCCTTGCTAAATTAAGCTCGGAATCACTTCATATCACATTTCATTCGAACTTCAAGCCCCCAAACCTTATAAGACTTGGAAAAACACATCAAATGCATCTAAAATTTACATAAAACTTATCCTAATACTAAATTAAAACTATCATTAACCTTAACTCTATATGAATTATGTAAACTTAAGTAAATTACTATAAAAAATAGTCTAATTTACATGAAATGCAACATTAACACTTAAAATCCTAAATTAATATATTTTAACTACAATTTACTAAATAATCACACTATAATAAGTAAAACTAATGAAATATTAACTAAAATAACATAATAAGCCTAAAAAGCTTTCATGGATAACCTGCGCCTGTTGAAATAGCCATCTCCAATCCACTATAGAGAGAGCCCTATTCAATCTAGCTCTTATATTAGATTCATTCAATTTTCTATTATCCTAAGTATATTGCCCTCCTTTAAAACCCAAATTAATTAGATTGCAGTCTTCTATGAACTCCAGAAATTTGTTAGCTTGTGGCCATCTAAATTGACTGCCTCCTTGCTTATCGTTGGGATCCAGGTACATGTTGAAATCACCTGCTATAAACCATGGAATGGATATTTTTTTAACTATAGATCTAATTTTGTTCATAACCTTTTATCTTCCCCCTATGTTTGGAGCTCCATAATAGGCTGTAAATTGCCATACATTATCCTTAGGATCCATGAGTCCCACTGATTAGTGAGTATGATGATTCGTTCAAATTTAGATAAGCTTTTTTTTTTGCTAACAGTAAGTGTGGTGATTCGCTCAAATTTAGATAAACTTCCCTTTTCTGCTAACATACTAACACATTAACTATTATAATTGTTAAAAAAAAACTTTTAAAAAAAACATACATGGTCCATAACATCCACATATGGCCATGAATATTATTTCAAAACACAATAAAACAATATTATTTTAAAATACACATACTTGGTTTGTCAATATCAAACACTTATAAAAGAAGCCACCTTTAATCATTCTTAATCAACAAAAAGGTTTTATGAGAAAAAAAAAATATTGGTGTACAAAAAGAGGTTTTACTGTTCTTTCATAACGTTATTTTATGTTACTTTTAATCTACGAACTCATGATTTACGAGTAACTAGTTCATAGTCCCGCGTGATTTAATTTTTTTTATAAAATTTTAATGAATATTTTAATATTTTAGAATAATAATAAATTAATTGTAAATATATATATATATATACACACACACATGATAAGTTTACATAAATTAAAAAAAACTATTATAAAATTAAAATTAAAAAATAAAGATAAAATAAAAATTTAAGCATATTTGAAACTTTAACCTTTAACTGAATTCAATTGGAGTACATAACAAAAAAAATTGAAAACTTCATTATCTTTGTAATTAATTAGCTATTTATTATTGTAATTGATTTTTTTTTTAAATTAAAAAGTTCAATACTTTTATTACTCCCTCCGTTCCATTCCAATTGACTTTTAAGAAAATAGAATTGTTCCACTCCAAATGACCTTTTTAAATTACCAATAAAAAATAAACTCTTCTTTTCAATTTTACCCATATCTTGATTTTAGAGTAAGTTTCTCTATTGGAGTAATTGCAATTCACACTAACTTTTAGTCTTTCTAAAAGAGGGTTATATAGTCATTTGCACTTATAATTATGCCTATTAAATAGGATTCTTAATCTTTGTGACACTACTTTAAAAGACAATTAGAATGAAATGGAGGGATGGTTGATCAAAACCATGTTCGGTCTTTAAAGCATGGTAGCGCTTAACTTTCCCATCTACAAATAGTTTTTCAAAAAAAAAGCCATAAATTATTACAGTAAAAAAAAAATCAACCAGCGGCTACAAAGGCATCGTCAGATGTAGGTCTCGAATTTTGCTGATGTCGGTATTTAGGTCAATAATAAATAAAACCCACCTTATATAGTCAAGTACTTGTCTTGAATCTGATCATAGATAAAGAATTTGAGTCCCACATCAATCTGGGATCCATTAAAAATCATTGTAGTGTTTGCTAATGCCAAATAGAGAGAGATGTAGTCATTTACATTTCTTTCTACATTTCCATTAGGATACAACAACAATTTCCTATCATATGGTGAAAAACACTTAGATAACTTTTCATATATGAGATCAAAAAGTACGTAATTAAAAGGACTGATTTAGATAAATGTACCATTTGTAACCACCAACTTCAAAATCACTTGATTCATACTTGCCCTTTCGAGTCTCTGTGACTATCTTGGAAAACTGGGAGAATGAATTGATTTTTAGTATATAGTGAGCAGAAGGTACATCTCCTTTTGATCTTGTAATTTATTCGTTAAAAGAAAACAAAATAACATACACAAAACATACAGATGTTATGTGAACATGCCTTAAGAGGCAGAATAAATAGATAAGATGATTTACCAAGCATGAACTGTTTCAATTGAACGGCCTCAATTTAATGGCTGCATTTATTGGCGTAGAATTAATCAATTGAATGGTTTGCGAAAAAGAAATCAGAAGAAGACATCACAATTGAAGGGTTTGCTGAAGAGGCAAGAAAGAGAATTACCAAGTGAACAAAAAGGATAAACAACAGAATTGAAGAGAAACATAGAAACTGAAAAGCAATCTACAGCATAATCAAAGCAAGAATGGAGGCACATCTGCAACTTGCAAAGTGCCACATGACACTAACAATATGACATGGCAAAATTCATGTACTCAACTATTATATATTGTATATAGATAAAAGGTAAACAATGGCCAAATAAAAGGAAAATACATAGGAGCCAAGAATTAGATAATTAGGTTTTAACTCCAAAATGATAATATTTTAGTCTTCATTTACTTCAAAAAATTACAAAATTAACTTATCTCTTTTGAGCACCTTACGTGTGTTATTATTTTTTTTATTTTTTATTTTTTGCCATAAAGCACCTTACGTATTTCTCTCTCTCCCAATTAGGGGTGTAAACGAGCAGAGCCGCTCGCGAGCGGCTTGGTGTTCGGCTCAATAAAAACTCGTTCGAGCTCATATATAAAAGCTCGTTTAATAAACGAGCCAAGCTCAAACTATACAAAGCTCGGCTAGTGAAGCTCGCGAACAAGCTCGAATAGAAGCTCGTGAGCCAGCTCGTAATTTTAATGTTTAGTAATTTGATTTTCGATATATCATATATAAATTTGTATTGTAAAAAATATTTTAAAAATATATTATTAGAATATAATCATAATTTTTATTAAATTTTTTGTAATTTATTTAATAAATAATTTATTTTTAATTTTTGAATGTATA
>CATIWK010275513.1:0-12065 GCA_949634005.1 Mallotus japonicus
TACAAAAAAATGAATCGGAAACAAAAAATAAATAAAAAAAAGATTCAAAGAAAATCAAAATAATAGCTCTTCTTATACTATGAAATATTTGGACATAAAATAAAGATTGCATAAATACAACAAACATACAACAAACATACAAAAAAGAAACTCTGTGCAACTACATTGCCATTAATAAAACAAAAATGTATCAGAAAAAAAAAACTAAAACGATACCAAATTAAAACAAAAAAAGTATCAGAAACTAAAAAAACCAAAACGATACCAAATTATAAACGCAACACAAAAACGGTAGCATCAAAATAATAACTCAAGTTCAACTATAGAATATTTGGACATAAAATAAAGATTGCATTAATACAACAAACATACAAAAAGAAATTCTGTGATACAAATACATTCCCATTAATAAAATAAAAAAGTATCAGAAACCAAAAAAATACCAAAACGACATCAAATTATAAAAAGGTATCAGAAACCAAAAAAATACCAAAATGATACCAAATTATACACACAACATAAAGCTGCAACATCCTCTTACGACACAACAACACCAAAAAACTTAAAAGCATATTCATTTATTTTAAATTACAACTCGCTTAACTCCAAAGAAAATGTGTAGCTTTAAGTTATAATATATTTTTTGTATACTTTTGGTTTATTTTCAGTTTCCTATACAATAACAAAAGGAGACTTTAAGATATAGCCAGGACTGTGGTCCATTTTCTGTGAATGAGGACTGATAAAATCATTTTTCAACATCCTCTGAATACAAAATTAAATTAGAAACCAAAAAGCAACAAAAAAAAAATTACAAAAAACTAATAACAATATATACTACATCAACACCCTTCACACTCTGTCCACCACAACCGCCAGAATGAGAATGAACAAAAATAGAATCAACATTTTCGACACCCTATTCAATAAAAAAAAATTACAAATAAACAAAACATATAAAAAACAAAAAAGTATTTCATAGAGCAATGCATGCCAGTCTCTTTTAACAAAAGTCAATAAAAAATTAATTTAACGATACTACAAGATTTTTAGCTATTTTATTTATAGGATTATATATTTGATTTATTGAAATTAAAAAAAATAACATTTAGAAAATGGTGGTAAATTTATTAAAAAAGAAAGAGAATCAAAAAAGAGGGAACAAAAAAATAAAAATAAAAAAGAGATTGTATTTCAACATAAAATGTCAAAAAATTTATGAAATAAAATCCAAAAAAATATATTGGCTAATGCTCCACTAATATTGATAACTTGATTCTAGAACCTCCGAGTCCTGTAAGTCAAGCAACCAACAAAGAGGCAAGGTGAGAGGTGGGGTCTCCCCCACAAACCCTCTGATGCCTAAGTCAGAATGGGTTGAGAGAGAATTTAGAGAGAGGAAGAGAACTTAAGAGAATAGAGTAGAATAGAATGAATAATATGAGAGAAAGTAAGGACTATTTATAGAGGATGAGATACTTAAACCTGAGAGGAGTAGGACTCCTTCTCCTAGCGGGATATGTCTCTTTATTGTTTAATTGCTTCCTAATCCGGGAGTCTTCCTAATAAGGGACTCCTTTTCCTCTTTGGATTTAGTCACCTTGTGCTGCAAGTCACTAATATTTAAGGAGATATTATTTGCTAAAATAGGAATATACCTGTGGGGCATCAAATATAAAAAGATGAAAAAAAAAAGAAAAAATCAGAAAATAAAAATTTTGAAACAAGATGAAAACCAAAAAAATAGAGAAATTAAAAATAAAAAAGAAAGGAAGAAAGAAAGAATAAAAATAAAAAAATAATAAGGAACAAAGAGAAATAAAAAAATAATAAAGAGAAAATAAAAATAAAAAAAAGGGAGGAAAGGAAAAATAAAATTTTTAAAAAAGAGAAAAATGAATAAAGAAGGAAAATAAAGGGAATAAAAATAAAAATAAAAGAAAGAAGAGTACATATATGTAAATAAAAATGACAAAAGTATAAATAAAAGGGATAAAATCAATAAATAATAAAAAATTTAAATATTTTAATAAATAGTTTTTAAAAAGTGCTTATTTGTGTAAATATCACTTAATACTAGAGTACAGAACACCACCTCATCCCAAATGAATAGTATAGATCAGGCTTTAAGCAACACTGTACACAGCAAATAAAGAATTGCGCACTTAATGGTAATAATAACAACAACAATATACTTCAAAAAATTGTTTTATTGTCCAACCTCACCACCATGTTACAAAAGGAATGTGCAACAAAATAGATAAAATTACAGCCAAGAAAGTGCTAAAACCCTTATGAATTATGTTTATTCTACTGCTTCTGAACATGATTAATCTTGAACTATCTGCTGCACCACTTGATATAGTTGTGTTTGCTACTGTCTTCGTTGTATTGCTTATTTTCTTACTGCACCCAAAGAAAAAAAAAATCAGACCTTTATTAGTAGAAAAACAAATGCAAGATGCTCTTTTAAGTAATGCTTTTGCTTTGACAACTACATGGACAAAAAAGAATGTGAAGAGACCAAAAAGAAATACATATGTATATAAGAAAGGGTTTAAGTAAGTGTGGTACATTGGCCGGGGAAATGGGCAACCAGAAGATGTATTAACAGAAAAAGAGAGAGGCAGAATCTCTTACCTTCCTGGAAATATACAGCTACCATGACCTGCACCAAGTATCAACAAAAATGTGCATCAGATTTTGCAAGATAGCCTTGCACTTATTAGAGGGGGAAAGAATAAACAGAAGGACCCCATTTTGCCAGGGAACTTTCAGTGCATACAAAGCAATAATTGAAGTTGCCTGCAAGAGTTTATGAAATAAGGTCATTTTCTAAGGAGACTTTATACATGAATTATACATTGTCTTGGCTCAATAGGACTGCATTTGAATCAGTGTCTAAAATGAATTGAAATCATAATTTTTTTTTTTTTTTACAAGAACCAAAAAATATTTATACCATGCCCTATACTACACTCCAATTACTCAAGAAATCCATGTGCCTATGTCAGTTAGGAGTTACCCTTCTTTGTCCTCATGAGTAACCACTAAGTATCATGATTGAGGGTGCCACTATTCCCTTTAGTGGTGTAGGATTAGGTAATCTGAACTTTTATACTTTTAACCTTATCACTCTCAAGGCATCTTTCACAGTATTAGAGCCTCAAGGCACATAATAGATCCATTGACAAAAATATATAGATTAATAAACACTTTCTATTTCCCTCTTATGTCCTGCTTGGACATGGCCAAGATGAAATATGGATGTAAAAACTAGCACCCACAATGTCCAATTTATTAGCCACAGTCATCTAAACGTTTTTCCTTTTATTTTTCTTAACTCAGCACTAAATTCTCAGTTTCATCAAAACCCACTGTAAGATAAACACCTACAATTGTCAATTAAAGCTGAAAAGTTAAAAATTAAAAATTAAAAGCAAAAATAACTTACTTGGGTCAGTGGTGGTGATCATGGCCACACCCTTGAAATCACAGGACCCAGGAGCCTTCCCTTCCTTCTGGTAATAGCTATCAAATGCATAGGAGGCATGGTTCTTCACATTGTTGGGCTGGTAACAATTCTCGCCTGGCTGAATCTCACTGCAATTCGCCCTTCCTGGTCCACATGCCCAATCCAATGCTGCCTGCAATGTTCTTGAATCAATACCATCCATTGCGATACAATATGTTTGGTTTGTTGTATCATTAGCCAAGAAAGTTCCACTTCCATAAACATGAAGCAAATAAACTGATGTTGAGTTCCCATAGAACAATCCCCAATTTGCTTCTGATACTGGAGGCGACCTCAAGTCCTCATTGAACAATTCGTATATGTACACACTGGAAGTGATTTCTGGGTGAAAAGGAGTTCCACTACGATCAAGAACATGCTTAATCAAATTAGAATTATACGTATCTGCATTGTCAATAGTAGCATAAGGCTCTTTCGAATCACCCTTCGAAGGCCAACCAGTCTCAGTAACAAGAACCACAACATCAGTAACATTCAAATTCTTCATAGAAAAATATGCAGCATCAATCATAGCATCAAGCACGTTAGTGTAATGTAACAGAGTATTAGGATCGACCATTTCCTTGGATGGTGTCAAGGGTTTAAACAAAGAATTATCAATAGGAACCACCCCTTTGTTTTGCATAAACACATAATATGGATAAAGATTCATCATTAATGGAGATCCAGTTTTTGATAAAAATTGAAGCAAAGGAAGCATAACTGAACTCCAACTCTGATTAAAAAAAGACTGAGAAGGTGGAAATGGATCGAGAATTATAGAAGCTGCATGTGGAGTTGAAATCTTGACTTGGGTATGCAAATTTGCAGCAACTAAGGCACTATAAAGGGACTCAATAGCAGACATAAGCAAAGGAGCTGAAGAGGGTACAGTTGTTAACACCTCATCACCTACAGCAATTGCAGTAATTAAAGTCTCCGGATAGTATGCAACAACATTGCGACCAATCCAAGAGGCTGCTGTGGTATTGGAGGAGCCAATAGCAAGAAGCTGATTATTGGGGACGCTAATGATGACCCGGATCTTGGTTTTAGCCAAGGCTTTGAGGATATCAGGATTAGCATCATATAAGCGGATGTGAGTAATCTTTTGAACTTGCAGAAACGAAACAAGGGCTGTTGCTGACAAAAGATTGGAAACATCTGTGCCTATGTTAAGACCCACAAATGGCTCATTGTCTTGGTCCTGCTTTTGCTGCTTAATTTGTGCCAACGCTAGTTGTGATGATTTAGCTGAAAATTTAAAAAGAAGATGTCAGAAGTTGCTTTTGGTTTCTTGAAATGGTGACAGTGAGCTACAAAAAAATTAACAACTTTCCATAATCTATACCTTGTGATAATTTGAAAACTGCAACGGAAAGAACAAAGATAATGTTGATGATGACGGCACTGAGCTTAGAGATTGCCATTATTGAAGAGGAACTTGAGCTCTTCATCCTCTGGTTCTGGTTCAGCTGCAGATTCTTGCATTATCTTCCGGGATTATTTTTTCAAAAAAAAAAAGAATTCTTTACTTAAATTTCTTGGTGGGTTAGATTTGGGTTTTTCTTGTTGACCCAAGAGATCTAACACTCTACAGTATCAAGAACAAGATGACATCAAAAATAGCTCCAAAGAGCTAGTTGGTGTGGTAAGAATAGCGCGCGGTTGATTCTTGGCTTCTAATAGAAAGCCCTTTCCTTTCGAATGGTAAATGATGGATGTACCTAGCTAGCTGCCGCTGGACATGTAAATTCCCGAAACTACCCTTGTAGACCGGCACCTACCTTTGTTCACTTTTAAAATCACCCATGTGGGTTCTTTAGAAACAAAAAGGTTGCAACAACAAATGTAAATTTGAAGTGGCTCATGGTAACTCCATTACATTGACTTGGTTTATTCTTCACATCTGAATCTGATGTTGGCTCTTCGAGTCACAATCCCACAGCTCACAGCCTGGCATTTCCAGAGAGAGACGTTAACTATTGCATTTTCAAAAAGTTTTCCCCATTTTTCCCATTTAAGAATTAGCAAAGCTAATACATTCAAAAAATGCTTTTTCTACTTCTTTTAGTCTCCTATCATTTTGGTTAAGATTTCTTTGTCAACTTGTTTAGAATCTATTTGGGTCTATGGTTTGCTTATCAAGTCTTGTTTTTTATAGCCTTCCAAAAGAAAGTTTTGTTTTTCAGACAGCAATCTAGATTTATCAAAATTAAGTAAGTTTGTTACATTAGGTCACCTAAAATCAAAAAATTTTAATTTATCTTTGAATCAAAGAAAATGTACAATGTATACTATAGAGAAAATGGAAGCAATGGAAATTTTTGAAAAATGGGAGGCAAAAGAAAGAAGGCTCAAGAGCACTAGCAACCAACACTGTTGATTCAGTGCATCAAACAAAAAGAGACAGTGTAGCCCCAGCACCATAATCAGCAGACCTGGTCACGAGCAAAACAGAAAACAACAACAACTGCATCCCATTCACATGTGGGTCACCAACCATGCTTTAAATTTGATTTGTTTTTGTTTTTACTGCTTTATTTATTTATTGACCCATTTAAGCATTTGACGACATTCTTCATTTGATCATGAGTTTTTAGCTGACCATCAATCCATCAACCATGTGAAAATTTAATTAATTGCTCTATTACCATTAGGCTTTTATGATGATTCTAATTTGTGACAGCATAATAATGATGATTACAGCTTAGAAAGTTCATGTCAACCAAAAAATATATATATACATATAAAGAAAAAGAGATGATCGCGTTTGAAATTTAAAAGGTTTTACTTTCATAAAAGCAAAAGATTTAGAAAAAGTTGGGTTCTTTTTTATGTATCAAATACTTTTAAGTAAAGCCTAAAACGTTGTTCAACCAGCAAAGGGTTGATAAACTGTATATGTATAAAGAATTCCCAAAGAAACAAAGCAATGGAATATATATGGGATATATGCATGATGATACATGGGCTGTTCATGGACAAAAATCTGTTTTGATAGCTTAAGACAATGAAAAAAGATTCTCTTAAAGCTGTAAAGAAACATGGGATTCCCACAAACTTGCAAAACTGGAATCCTAGGAAAGGAGAGCTCATTTTCCTTGCTCGCAGCACACAGTGAAGATAACAGTCATTTTCCCCTAATTATATTAATCTTGCCTTCTCAACCTTTCAGCCACGTGTCATACATTTTTTGTTATTTTAATACCTGATGTAACACCTATTTTAGCCCATGTTGAAAAATGCCAGGCTAAACAACAGGAAACGGAAAGATTATTTTTTTGAAAAATGCCAGGCTAAACAACAGGAAACGGAAAGATTATTAAAACCTCATGGAACTTGTTCAACTGCAATGTGTTTTAGAACTGCAAATTTGTTTGGTAACTTGTCAAGAGTCATATGTTTCTTGGCTTTATCCTAACATGTAATTCCTAAATTCTGATATTAGAATCCTAGGAGAGCTCAATCATTCCCTTTCTTTTACATCATATCATCGATAATATTAAGAAATAAATCGAAGTAAATCACATCATCTTTGCCTTAGGATTTCATGATTGAACAAATTAATGAATGAGCCCATAGTGTTCAACCAAAAACAAAATGAAATGAGCCCATGGGTTTTCAAAGGAGAAGTTAGCCTCTAGGTTCAGGTTGTAGCCTGGAGGTCCCATCCAATACTTTTAGACATAAAAATTCCAAGGTTTTTTTTTTTTTTTTTGACCAAAGTGGGGAGGTTGAGGGGGGAGGGAGGGATTGAACCCCCAACTTGGCAAAAATTCCAAGGTTTTGCCAATTGCCATGTTCTTTCACATCGCATTTAGCCCTATCTTACAATGAGATGAGGCCATGTCTTCAAAGCTTTGCGAAAGGGCAGCGGTCCCCCTCCAATAATTTTCACCTCACACATCAAATAATTGAGCTCTAAAATCAGAAGAGGCTAAAAAGTGACACAATAGTTGTAGCCCAGAAGTCTGCACACAACTGACTGGCTGAGTGTTTTTTTTTTTTTTTTTGGAGGCATGAAATTTTTTTTGCTCGTGATATGAGCTAAAACAAAGGATGAGCTCTCCTAGGATTTAAAGATAAGCTGACGTTCCCATTTTCACTGCCTTCTCGAATTTAAAGATGAGCATAAAAAAGTAGTTCTCTAACTCCAAATTCTCAGCTGATTGTTCCAGCTAAATTAGGATTTTTATTGCATTGATAAGGAGAGTTTTTTTTTTTTGAATGGAAGTGGAGGGAGGATCAGTATCCTCAACTTTTAAAGGAGGATTAGTTATTTTTTTTTTTTTTTGACCAAAGTTGGGGGAGGGGGGAGGGTGGGTCTCGAACCCGAGACCCACCCAATGTCCCACAGCAGCCTGGCCATCAGGCCAGGCTTGCGGGGACGGGGATTAGTTATTTTACCTCTTACACGGGCCCTCCATGTCATTTTGATATGAATAAATGTTACTTTACTAGGGCATCGTTGAAAAGTTTGAAAAAGCTATCTCCTTGAAAAAGCCAATGACGCCTGAAAATTGAGATGACAACGGACCAAAGAATATTCTACTCATTTCAACGTACAAATGACCAAATGAGATGATAAAACATCTCTAAGAAGGAAAATCTAAATTATAACCAATTTCCAAAAAAAAAAATCTAAATTATAACCTAAAAAGGGAAAAAAATGACTCTTACAACCAGTAAAGGAAAAATGGGATAAAAAAAAAGTATATTATACAAAAAGTCCAAGGAAGATAATATTTCCATGGCTACTAGAGCTGAGAGAAGCAAACAATTAAGTTGTGCTTGAGGTTGAGGCTTGATGCCTCCTCCATTATTCCCCTTGTCCTGGTGAGTCCCTCCTGGCCCTCATCAATTTACTGAGGATTAATGCAAGACAACCTTGGACTTCTTAGTTCAAGTAATTCAACCGCCTACAATCCTCTGATTTCCATCACCTTAGAGCATTGATGAAAGTCATCAGAGAATCTACATCCCTTTTCTCAGAGGGATACTTGATTGGCCGAGAGGAGTGTTTGGGGAAGAAAAGTATTGTAGGAAAGCTTCCCAGCTGTAATTCTTGTTTGGAGAACTCCTTTTGATCACCATCTGCCCTGAATTTTCCCACCTTCACTCCACTCCCAGCCAACTTGTCAGCCAACTCAAGATAGGATTGTTCCATTCCCTGGCAGAATTGGCACCATGGTGCATAGAGAACAACAATCCATGGTTCCTTTCTGTTCTCCAATTTTAACAAGTTCTCGATTCCAGTCCTGTTCAAATTGACCAAATTCTGAGAGTTGAAAATATCAGAAACTGTGGCAACTCCATTTGAATGGGTGGCCCCATTACCATTGCCATTAACAACATCCTCCTTCAGATTTCCTTTGTGAAGGCCACATTCTTTCGCCTTAGCATCCTCCCACCACCATCTTCCTTCTCTCTCATGTTGGCCTGGAAGAACCGGCCTTGTGCAAGGCTCGCAGCCGATTGAGACGTACCCTTGTGAATGCAATGAGTTCACAGGTACATCCATAGCTCGAAGGAACTTCCACACATCCTCGCCCTGAACATTTGCCATTGGATTCCACTTGATTAGACTGCCAGCCCCACCATCTAATCCCTCAAAAACTGGATCCACCTGGACAACAGGAACTTCAGACCGAGTACCAGGGGACTGATCTTTCCTTTGGCCAGTGATCCAGGCTCGTAGACCCTTAAGAGCCCTCCTCAAAGGTCTCACCTTTCTCACACGGCAGCACTCCTGGTGCCCATCCTCATAGAAAGAGAAAAGCCCCTTGCTCCTTACCAATCCCTGAACTTCAACAGCATCAGGAAACATATACTCAATCCGGATGCCATAGTGCTTCTCAACTGTGTCAAAAAACCTATATGTTTCAGGGTTCAACCTCCCAGTGTCCAAGCTGAACACCCTAAAGGGTCTACCGGTCAGCTTTGCGTACTCAATCAAAGCAACATCCTCAGCACCACTGCAAAAGAACTCATGCTTGTTAATTAAGAGAATAAAATTTCAATGAAATGACTTGCGATCTATTACTCAATAAAATATCTAATACTTAGCATAGCACACAAGAACAGAATTCCATAACAGCTAACGGAGCCATCCAATTTGAGTAATTTTTCTTATTCACATATATCATTTCAAATTGATTTTATTCTCCTCATGAACATGCATAGATTCATTCTATAGTCTAACTGATTTTAAAAATAAATAAAACAAATAATAATTAGAGTTAAATACCTGAAAGCAATGGCAATATCATTTCCAAATTTCTCAAGAGCTTTATCCATAATCTCCAAAGGAGAGGACACCTCAAGCTGCTTAGCCAATTGCTCATAATCCTCTACCTCACTTACTTTCTCTGCCAATTCTGCAGATTTTCCAAACAGACACTCCATTATGTTAATTCATGAAACGCTGCGTTTTTATTTATATTTTTTAATACAGCAATTCAAACATACTGTACTGTACATCTAAAAACTCCTTACCAGGCTCAGCAATAGTTGCCGCCAGAGGCACAATTGAGTCATTCCGCTTAGGCTCCGCGTTGACCGGCTTCACCACCGACCGCCGTGAAGACAGATTAACAGCCGCCCCTACCGCCGGCCGATCCGACAACCGAAACGAACCGAATTGCGGAGCTGAAAAAAACACAACCTTTAAAACCAAAACCAAAGCTAGAAACAAAATTTTGTTTTTAGGAAAGAAAAAAAAAAAAAAAGCAAGCTTACCTTTGAACTCAGAGATGGAACCTGAGCGAGAATAATTGGTAGCAGAAATTGCAGTTGAAGGAGAAGGCGAAGATGCAACACTTAAAGCCATTGTTATCAGAATTTGCAGTTGCAGCAACCAAAAAAAAAAAAAAATCAATAAACAAATAAAGATTCTTGTTTGTTAATAGAAATGCGAATACGTTTGGAATTGGGACTTAAGGGAAGGTGGGGAGTTAAATAAGAACCGAATAAATCGCGCTCTATCAGGTTCATTGAACCTGGACGCTATTTGGAATCGTGTGGGTACCGCGCGTTATTGCTTACGTGGATGATGCTGAGTGGATGGACGTTTTATGTGACTCATTGCTTTCGTCAGCTGCAGTCGGAGTTTGAGAGACGTGGTAACCTAGGGAAGCCTTTTTTTTTTTTTTTCTCCTCCTCGTCAAAACAAAAACTTAATTCAATTTGATTTTTTTTTTCAATATAATTAAGCTTTATTTTTGTTGATTAAAAAAAAAAAAACGCTTTACTTTTTATAAGAGAACCAGGTCGGTGTTATAATTTTTTTTCTTAATCTATATCAATTCTATAAACAAAAGGTTATTTATAGTCAATGAAGTCAATCAAAAATCATACTATAATTATAATTACATTTGGTGAATTTAAAATTGTTAGCGGATGGTAATAAAACATGTGTATTCGAATTATATGGGTTAGTGTAATTATATAAAATTACTATAATTTTATGAAAAAGTGTGTTTTATGTACTTAAAAAAATATATATTTACAATGTGTAAAGTGTCGATCCTTTAAAATTTCATTAATTGTAAAATAAGTGTATCAGTATATCCTTCATGATTTAGTGTTTTTTTTTAATAATTAACAAAAAATGTTAGCAATCACAATAATTATTAGAATGTATAATTCATTCAACTTAAGAAAATTATAATTAGAATTAAATTTACTTAAGAAAAGTAAACTTTGTTTATTCTTTCAGTAAAGTGAAGGTTTATTTTTGTTTCAAATATTTTTAACTGAATTAATTAAATGAATATGAATTATTGGCTAAAAGACCGGTTAAACTTAATCTTTGATGTTTCTTTCTGGAATTGCCGTGGAGGTTTCAACATTGGCGGATCAGGATGTTCATGAGTCTAAGTCTATCAGCATCAGTCTTAGACTCATTTTTTGATTTTTGTTATTCTACTTGATGTTTTTAGTAGAAGAGTCCAATTTCGGTTATTGTTTTCTTTTGATTGGAGGCTTATGCCTCTTTTATCTTTTTTCCATCTCTGTATTTCTTTTTCTCTTTATTTTAATAAATCTTGGACTTTCATGTTGTTTTCTGAACTCCAACCTTTAATTAAAAAAATATATATATTGAATTATTGGAGATGAGCTGATAAGGAATCTTGGTGCTGAAGTTGAAGGAAGAAGACACAACTATGAGCGAGACAGGGGCAAATAATTTGGAGAATTATGAAATTGAAAGGTGGGAGGATCTTGGCCAAGCTGGGGAAAATTTATTTATGTATTTATTTATTTTGGATATGGAAGTGATGGCTGTGATGATTCAACTCTTGTGAGCCTCACCTCACCTCTGTTCAATGGTCTCACTCTCATGTGCACAACCAGTTTGTGAATACTAAAAAATTGGTGATTTATGTGGACACACAAAAGCTTCTTGAGCTCATCCGTTGCCAAGCTGCTCTTAAAGAATGGGGGGACCTTTTCTCCAAACAATTTAAACATCGTCTTGCTGCCTGTAAGGCCAACTTGAATAGGCTTCGTATCAGGAAAGATGATGCGGGTTTATTGGATTTCAGAT
>CATIWK010275562.1:0-26282 GCA_949634005.1 Mallotus japonicus
CATTCTCTATAAATACTCCTTACCTCCCCTCATACTATTCATTATATTCTTTAACCATTTACTTACTCTTTATCTCTCTAAACTCTCTCTCTAACTTAAGCATCGGAGGGTTAGTGGGGGAAACCCCACATCTCACCTTTGCTTCTTTGTTGGTTGCTTGACCCGCAGGACTCGGAGGTTCCGGAATCAAGTTATCAAGTGGCACCGTCTATGGGGCCTCTTGAGTTTAAGCCATCATTCTCTACCAAAGCCAAAACAAATTCTCAAAATGACGTCCAACCCACCAGCTACGGACACTCAGATCAATCCTCCAGGAACAACATCAGATTCTCTTATCAATCCATCAGCCCCTATTACCTAAATCAACCCATCATAGACTAACTTTCCTATTGATTAATTAGCCTTCGTTCATAATGTGGGACCATCATCCCAAATCCCTTTTACCATATGTCCGACATTCAGAATTAACCCGGGTTGGACAACCCAGGCACGAGCTTTCCTTACTATGCTCTTTTGCATTATACCAGCCGACCCATTCCTTCCGTACCTTTCCCAAGCCTTCCAGGAACCCCTATCACAAACACAACAGACCTAAACACAGTGACCTAAACAAACAACCTACCTCCAATAAATAAAGAGGCTATGATACAGAACATCCAAGCCCATATGGCTCTAATGCAACAACATTTGAATGCTCTAATCCAAGACAACAGACCTGGAATCACTCATCCGGTAGACAATGTGATCATACCACCGGTAGTAACTCATAGTGCTCTCGCTAAAGACAAAGCGGCCCAGAAAGATCCAGAAGGGGAGTCTAGCATAAGCCTACCCGGCCTAGATGACTCCCAGATAGCCCAGAAGGTCGAAAAAGCTATCCAGAAGGCTCGGACTGGGCCAAGGAGGGAGGATGAATGTGTTTTAGAAGGAACAATACCTTTTATAAGCAGAATTGTCAAAACCGAGAACCCATCGAAATTCAAGATACCTCAACTGGACCAATTTGATGGAACAGGAGACCCAATCATCCACATCCCTTCATTAAGGACTAAAATGATGCTCTAGAATATGAATAATGGGATCCTATACCGCGTCTTCCCAAGCATGCTTACCAAAACTACTCAAAGATGGTTTCATCTACTGCCCAAGAATTCTATCACGTCCTTTGAAGAACTAGTGGAGAAGTTCAGGACTAAGTTTATCACCAACACTCCACCTGTAAAGAGTATAAATGATCTCCGAATGTGCAAACAGGGAGTCATAGAGTCACTTAGAAGTTACTTAGACAGATTTAATAAAGTGGCCATGCAGATTGAGAATTTAAGTGATGAAGTGGCTATAGAAGCAATAAAGAATGAGACACGATTGGGAAAGCTTAAAGACAAGATAATGACTAAAGAGCCCACAACCTTCTCTGAAGTCATGGCTATGGCAATGAAACTGATAAAACTTTATGAAGACAGAAGGTTACAAAAGGATGATGAAAGAACCCCCTTTAAAAAAGAAGAAAGATCCGAGCCTAGGAGGTCCAGACTTCAACGTCCTTACTTTAGGGGCCTAGCAGGGGGTCCGATAGGTGGATTCAGGAATGAAATTGAAAATTACACACCTTTAAATACTCAAAGATCACAAATCCTTATGTGGATCAGAGCAAATGGGGTAAGAATACCCGTACCTAGGAAATTAAGTCCTAACAAGAGGGCAACGATAAATAAGAGGTTCTATTGTCAATATCATTGGGAGTATGGACATGATACTGATGAATGCCAAGAATTACAAAAAGCCATATAATAGCTGATACAGAATGGCAAACTCGAAAGATTCACTAGTAGTAATCGAAGACACCGAGACTCTGAAGATGAAGGTGGTGATAAACTTGAAACAAAAAAGGGCCGGAATGAAGTAGTCGGGGTATAAATATGATAGTGGGAGGAGAGGTGCCGAAGGAGAAAAGAATGAAAAGGACCAGGAAGGAAGAAAGCCAGTTGCAGAAGCCAGCCATCACATTCAGCCCAGAAGATGGGCAACATGTTCGGCATCCCCATAATGATGCCTTAGTTATAAGCGCATACATTCAGAATTATTTAGTAAAGAGATTGCTGGTAGATGATGGGAGGGCAGTTAATGCACTTTCATGGAACGCTTACAAAGCTATGGGAGTCTCGGTCACTGATCTTAAGACCATTAAGAATCCCATCACAAGCTTTTGTGGAGGAACAACCTAGCCTATAGGGGTGGCAGAACTAGAAGTTGAATTTGGTCACCAGGAGACAGGAGACGTAAAGGCAGTCAGGTCTTTATTCAATATTGTTGACCTTCCTCTTACTTATAATGGCATCATTGGAAGACCCATCTTGTATGAAATTAATGCAGCCATAAGCATTAGAAGGTTAAGTATAAAGATCCCTCTAAAAGACAGAGTCATAACCATTCTCGGAGATCAGGTAATGGCAAAACAATGTTATTAATTGGCTATCAAGCCCCTGCTGGAAGCCTTTCCCCTCGCATCCTTAGAGACAAAAAAGCAAGGAGCCAGTAGATCAGGTTCAGACAATATAGATAACAGAAGAAAAGACAGTCAGAATCGGAGGTGAGCTTGATGAAGGCATCAGAAAGGACATTAATGAAGTTCTCACTAAACACTCCGACAGTTTCACTTCCAAAGCAACTGAGATTATGGGGGTAGACTCTCAGGTTGCGTCACATAGTCTGAACATAAATCCAGGAATGAAGCCAGTGATACAAAAGAAAAGGAAATTTGCTTATGAAAGACAGAAAGTCATTACTGAAGAAACAAAAAAGTTATTAGATGCCGGTTTCATTAGAGAAGTCACACACCCGTAATGGGTAGCCAACGTGGTTCTGGTTAAGAAAGCCAATGGGAAGTATAAAATGTGCGTTGACTATACTGACCTTAACAAAGTATGTCCTAAAGACAGTTATCCATTGCCAATAATTAATCAGTTGGTGGACTCAACAGCCTGTCACCGCCTCTACAGTTTTATTGATGCCACCCAGGGATACCACTAGATCCCCATGAAGAAGGAAGATGAAGAAAAAATATCTTTTATTACCCATGAAGGTCTAAACTGCTATAAGGTCATGCCTTTTGGATTAAAAAATACTGGCGCTACCTACCAAAGACTGATGAATCATGTATTTCAAGATCAGATTGGGAAAAATGCAGAGGTATATGTGGATGATATCATTGTTAAGAGTCAAACGGCAGAGCAGCATGCCAAAGACCTCGAGCAAATACTCAGCATATTCGGAGTAAAGGCAGGGAAATTTCTAGGATTCATAATCTCACATAGAGGAATAGAAGCAAACCTAGAGAAGATGGAAGCCATTCTAAACATGAAAGCCCTAAGACTCTGAATGAGCTTCAAAAACTCAATGGCAGGATTACTGCTCTCGGAAGATTCATCTCATGGTCAGCCAAGAAATGCCTGCCCCTATTCCGAGCTTTGAAAAGTTCTAAGAAATTTGAATGGAATAGTGACTGTCAGAAAGCATTTGAAGAAATCCAGAAGTTCTTAACCTCACCACCACTACTTAGTAGACCAGTACCGGAGGAGAGCTTGTACTTATATCTCTCTATTGGTCATGAATCTATTGCCTCAGTATTAGCCCGAGAGGAAGGAAGTCAGCAAAACCCGATCTATTATGTCAGCAAGATTCTCAGAGGCTCAGAGATCCGATACCCCAAATTGGACAAATTAGCCATAGTAATTATTCATACATCCAAGAAGCTCCAATAGTACTTCCAAGCCCACTCTATAGTTGTCAAAACCAACTTCCCTTTGTGAAAAATTCTCCAAAGGCCAGAAACTTTCGGACGGCTGGTCCAATGGTCTGTTCAGTTGGGAGAATTTTACATCAGCTTCAAGCCTCGTCAGCAGATAAAGGCTCAGACACTGGCAGATTTCATATAAGAGATGATAGTAGAAGAAGCAGTGCCTTTCTCATACCCGGAATGGAAACTTTACATAGACGGAGCATCTGGAGCTCAGGAATTCGGAGCTGGAGTCATCCTGATAGGACCAAGCAAGATTCGAATCAAATATATTATCCAAATAAAATACAATGCCACTAATAATGCAATTGAATATGAAGCACTACTTACAGGACTCAGATTAGCCATAGAGGTCCGTGCTGAACATCTTAAAGTCTATTCTGACTCCCAATTAGTGGTGAACCAGGTCAAAGGGACATACCAGGTTAAAGAACCGAGCATGGTCAAATATGTGGAAAAGGCAAAGCAGCTCCTAAAGAAGCTGGAATAGGAAGGGGGACAATGGGAAATACTATAAATTCCTAGAAGTGAAAACTCAGAAGCAGATTTTTTGGCTAAGTCAGCGTCCGAAGCCAATCAGGTATTTAAAGAACTTGAGTTGACTGAAGAACTCGATAAGCCGAGTGTTAAGCAAGAGGAAGTAATGAGTACTTAGGAGTTTGCTGAGTGGATGAAGCCAATCATACAGTACCTGGAACATGGAATCCTACCTGAAGATAAACTTAAGGCTCGAAAGTTGAAGATCAGAGCTGTACATTATTCTATATACAGTGGCGAACTCTACAGAAGATCATTGTCTCATGCATGGTCAAAGTGTGTGTCTCCAGAAGAAGGCAATTATGTGCTCAGAGAAATTCATGAAGGGATATGTGGGGCTCATGAAGCTCAAAACTCCATGGTCCGGAAAGCGTTATTGCAAGGCTATTATTGGACTAACATGTCAGAGGATGCATTCGAACTGGTTAAGAAGTGTACTAAGTGTCAACAATTTGCTCGCCTTACTCATAAGCCCTCCAACACTCAACACCCGATTGGAAGCCCGTGACTGTTTTTTGTTTGGGGGATGGATATCTTAGGTCCATTCCCAGTCTCCACTTTTTAGAAAAAGTACTTGATTGTGGCCATTGATCATTTCACTAAGTAGGTAAAAGTAGAAGCTGTCCCAACTATCGTAGAGGCTCGGATATATCATTTCTTTTAGAAGGAAGTCATCTGCAGATTCGGCATACCTCATACTCTAATCACAGACAATGGGAAGCAGTTTGATAATGAGAAATTTAAGACATTTTGTTCAGAGTTGGGCATCAAGCTCAGGTTTACCTCAGTAGCTCATCCTCAGACTAATGGGCAGATAGAGGTTACTAACAGAATAATCATGCAAGGATTGAAGAAGAAGTTAGATGAAAAGAAAGGAAACTGGGTAGAAGAACTCAACAATGTCATCTGGGAATACAGAACAACACCAAGAAGCTCAACAGGGGAAAAACCTTTCAGATTGACATACGGAATGGATGCAGTAATCCTTGTGGAAATCGGTTCATCAAGTTACCGAGTGTCTGGAGAGATGGACCCGAAAATCAACAATATCAACACTCAAATTTATTTAGACTTTCTTGAAGAAAGAAGAGAACAAACATCCCTAGTCTCGGAGGCTCAAAAACAGAAGGTAGCCAATATCACAATAAGCATGTCCGACCAGGCAATTCAAAATTGGAGACATGGTGTTAAGGAGGG
The DNA here is from genome assembly GCA_949634005.1 of Mallotus japonicus. Taxonomy (NCBI): domain Eukaryota; kingdom Viridiplantae; phylum Streptophyta; class Magnoliopsida; order Malpighiales; family Euphorbiaceae; genus Mallotus; species Mallotus japonicus. The sequence continues at coordinate 5,531 of CATIWK010275562.1, forward strand.
CGGACATTGGCAAAGGCAGTTCCGGAACAGGCAAGCTCGGACCCAACTGGGAAGGCCCTTATTAAGTTACTGAAATAACTACAAAGGAGGCATACAAGATAAAAGACATGCAAGGAAAAGAACCGCCAAGATATTGGAATTCAGACAGTTTGAGAAAATATTATCAGTAAATGAAATTGTACTAAGTTAAAGTTCAATAAAAGTACTTTTCATTCATCATTTCAATTACTACATAAAAAAAAAGAATGAGCTAAGCTTCAACATTAGTCTCAGATTCGGGAAGCACTAAGCCAACATTTGAAGATACATTCACTGATTGATTTTCTACAACCATAACAGTACCAGCACCAGAAGGCTCTGTCCCAGTAGAAGTTTTCTCTCTTAGAAGATTCAGATCCTCAAGATATGGCTCTGTCTCAGTAGAAGTTTTCTTTCTTGGAAGACTCAGATCCTCAAGATGTTAGGAAGAAGGTTTCTTAGAAGTGGCTTTCTTTTTGACAATCCTTTGCCCCTTTCGTTGCTTAGAGGCAAATTCTTTGCAACTTCCTCCTCCATAGCTATTTTAGCCAAATCATTCGAAGTAATCTTCTCAATCTTAGATATGTCCAGTTCAGGGTTCTGAATATGCAGTATCCTCCATGCCTCAAATTTGAAGGCCTTGAGAAATCCCCCAACCATCTTTCGATATGAGCTCATATCATCCTCCCTAGACTTCTCCAGCTCAGTCACCTTCAACTTTAAAGCTTCAAGCTCAAAATCTTATTTTTCAATTTTATTAGTAAGCTGAGTCTGACTATCCTTAAGCTCTTGGATCTTCTTTTGGCATGATTCCTTCTCGGATTTCTCTTTAGCTTGCTCGGTCTCGGCAAGCTCCACAGCACACTTGGCTGCCGCAAGCTTCTTCCTATACTCTAGATCAATGGAGCCAAGCTTCTGCTCTTTCAAGCTATTTTCACTTTTTAGGAAGTACTGGTTATCCTTCCAGAGTAGCAAACCTTGAGCCAACTACAAAATGGGACAGGTGTTAACACTCAAAAGATTCAGTAAACAGTATCAAAGAGAAGATCAAAACTATACCTCTAAAGTATGACCGATTATAGCATTTGGCAGGTCATCTTGGCTATACTCCATCCACCGGAGAATATCCATTGGAAGACGGATAGACTCGGCACATTGATCCCTCACCTTCGAATTATGAAGACTCAGAGGGGTCATCTTCTCTATAATAAATTTCTGCATGTCCAGACATCCGGGAATCCATGGATGCTTGACAAACAGTCCACTTCCTTTAATCAGCTCTTCTTCATCCGGAGCTACGTCCCTTTGATGCTTCTTAGTAGCCGCAGTGGCAGATACTTGTTCTTGAATTGGATTTGTGGCCAGATCCTGGGTAGCATCAGTCGGCGGATTAAATTGAACTTCAAGCTCCTCCTCCTCCAGAGTCAGATCAGTGATATTCAACTCTTGTTCCGAGTCTGAAGTCTCGGTATCTAAAATGACGATCCCCCTGCAAACGTCAAATAATCAGCCATCTATAAATAAACGGAAAAGAGAAGTTAGAATATACCTTGGAAAGATTGACACTCACCATTTCTGTCTTTTTTCCCGGAATACAGTCTCCGGATATATCTTCGGGAACAATTCTCAACAGATGTTCCCTTAGCTGTATACCACCAGTGTAATTTTTGCACCAATTTCGAGTCTTCACTCGAAAGTTTGGACAGGCGCTTTACTTTATGACACTCATCAACCCACAAATGATGAACACTGAAGAACTCAGATGTGTGTTCTATAACAAAGTACTTGTGTCTCTAAGATTTGGGTAGATCCTTGAGTTTAGTAAAGAGATTTAGATGGGGAACAACAGCTAAGGAAAATGCAAGCTCACCCTTTTTCTTATTCAAGCTATATATATGCCGAAACATATCAAAATCTGGTTCTTTACTTTCCATATGCATCAATTCTATATACCCAGTCAAAATCTTATAGCTATTAGGGTGAAGTTGCCCATGAGCTATATTATATCTATTCAAAATGAGCTTGATGAAAGGATCTAAGGGGAATCTAAGCCCACCCTCCAATTGGTTTTGATAAACAACCATTTTTATGCCATTTGCGTATGGCTCATGTGCCTTTTTATATGTAGTATGCAAAATATATTCCTGTGGAATTCCAAACCTATGCCTATACCATTCTAACATCTCCTTATTTACCCTAGACTCAAATATATCAGACTTCACTTGTTCTCATGGAGCCATTATCACCCTTTGATTCAAGAAATATAATAGTAGAGGCTAAGAATAAGGGAAAGATTTATCACCTGGGAAGTAAGAAGACAACGCTTTCTGAAGAAAGCAACTTACAGCAAGAAAAACACAAGAATGGCAGAAGGAGAGAAACACTAAGCCAAATTCATGAAAGTAAAAAAGTGAATTTTCATTCAACCATAAATTTAGTTTATAATATGCAAAGAAGGTTCTAGATGGACTTCAACTGCCCTCACCCTTTGGCATGTGCGTTTCATTTCTCCAAAGGTACAATCGTCATAACACTCTTGTATTTAAGAGCCATCATTAGCACAGTTATCAAGTCTTGTCCTTTCAATAGACATGACTCTCCAACTGCACAACCGGCGTAACGCATGCCACGTCCTCTGACACATGAACAGACATGACAGTTTTAAAATTCAAAAAAGCAGAAATATCAATAGGCACAATGATTCACGCTTCCCAATTAAAGCACAAGCTTTTCACAGGCAGCCGGGCCTCACAATATCGAGAGACCTCAAGATCGAAGGTAGTCGGGCCTTACAATACCGAGAGACCTCATGGTCGAAGGCAGCCGGGCCTCACAATACCGAGAGACCTCATGGTCGAAGGCAGCCGGGCCTCACAATACCGAGAGACCTCACGACAGCCGGGCCTCACAATACCGAGATACCACACGGTCTTATAAAGCCTCGAGCATTGAAAACTCCAGCGATGGCTGGTTCTGTCAGATTTCCCTGATGGGTTAATCCCTCGGGTCATTGTATAACACCGAGAAAAATCTACTACGTATCGATTAGTATAGCTGGCACTCTCTTTTCACTCCAAAGTGACAACAGCACTCCAAGTCTCGGTACTGAGCATCTTCAGCATAAGTAACTGAGGCTGGCCACCTCAGCTCACCCTTCAGCAGACTTCTAGCGTATTCCGAGTGTCTCATACCTTCTCTAACATTCAGAACTCTCGGACATAAATATCTGAATAGACTTTCAGGGGGGACTCTTGATACCCAACATATATATTCCAATTCTAAATAATAAATGTCTTCCTAAATAATAGTAGCTTGCAGCATAAGAAGTCCAAATCCAAAGAGGAACAGGAGTCCCTCATTAGGAAGACTCCTGAATCAGGAAGCAATTGTTCCAAACAAAGATGTATCCTACTAGGAAAAGGAATCCTACTCCTCCCAGGTTTGAGTATCTCATTCTCTATAAATATTCCTTACCTCCCCTCATACTATTCATTATATTCTTTAACCATTTGCTCACTCTTTATCTCTCTAAACTCTCTCTCTAACTTAGGCATCGGAGGGTTAGTGGGGAAAACCCCACATCTCACCTTTACTTCTTTGTTGGTTGCTTGACCCGCAGGACTCGGAGGTTCCAGAATCAAGCTATCAAGTAGATTCATGGAAGAAGCTATGTAGAGCATATTTGAGCTATATATATACCAGCGTGGAATCTCAACTTTGCAAAACCTCATGTAGTGTTAATCAGTCTTCTTTTTTGACTCTGGTATTCGACTATCACTAGGCTTCGGTGCTTTGATGCTTGGAGCTTGGATCTCCGTTTATGCCTCACTGTTTTTGAGACTTGTGATAGTCAAAGCACTGAAGCCTGGTGATAGAACACCCAAGCATCGAAGCACAGAAGCCTGGTGATAGTCGGATACCAAAAAAAGAAGACTGATAAACACCACATGAGGTTTTGCAAAGTTGAGATTCCACGCTGGTGTCCATTCACCGAGCATCCGAACGACCCGAGTATTATTCACCGAAGCCTTGGAAATCTGAGCATCTATTACCGGACATTGACTTCATAGGCACACAGACTCCGAGCAAAAGCAATTACGGAGAGTTGGACGTCTGCCTCATGAGCATGCACCGAGCTCCGAGTATCGAACACCCGAGCATTCGAAACCCAAAGATAGTCAGACATCAGGGTCTGATCTTTAATTATCAAGTTCTAGACACTTGGGTATGAAGTTTTCTGGTTTTATTTTAGACGAATAGCAAGTACCAGACACTGATTTCATAGGCTTTAAAGCCTACATCAAGTTGCGGCCCAAGATGAGATCAGCCTTGAAGAAGCTTTGTTCTAAATATGTGAACCATATCTGAGCCAAGCATTGCAATGGAGTTCGAGAATTGGACACCCAAACATGTGATACTAATATTGAAGCACAGATTCAAAATAATACAAGATGCTAAGGAGTTGAATATTCATACACTTGGATAGTATGACTTTCAATTGATGATCGGGTACTCAACAGTGATGACATTGAACATCCAGATTGCATAAGCTTCATATTGGAGTCCTTGGTTTTCTTCAAACTCGCTTAGCAACAACCATTCAAAATAAACATGAACATAAATATTCGTCTATTCAGAAAAGGGACAAAAGCACACATTATGAGATAATTTTTCTTTCCCAATTATTTATTTTTTAATTATTTTCATCTTATTCTTATATGAATATTTATAGCTTGTCATATAAGCATGATCACACATCTACACCTAGATGTTCATCAATTACATGAATAATATATTTTCCTTCAAAAACTGACAATCAATTGAGATCGATCAAGACGATCCCATTCTCTCTTTTATCTATTGTGACAGATAAAAGATACACTTTGACAAAGCTTAATATGGACAAGAGCTATGAAAATTTTGCAAATTCGTGGGATCTGCATTCAGCAAAGAACTTTATACACATTGTTGAAATTACAAGATATCTCAGGCGAACTCAAAGACGACAAAAAATGAGAGCAGGTCTTTATTCATGGAAATCTTAGAGCACATTTAACAAAGAAAGTTCAAGAATGGAGACAAGTATACCCTTTACATAGTTGTATAACTCAAAGCACAATTCTAAGACATCCTAGCCAGCATCACACACAATCCTTTATTTCAGAAGCGGCGCAACCTTGGCCCTTCACCTAAACTACAAATGCTTATCTCATGATTCAGATTGGGCAAACCTAAATTTGGTCCTTCAAAGCCCATGATCTATCATTTCAAAGCTCTTACTAAATTACTAGCCCATATTATTGAGCTCATATTAAAAGGACTCGGCCTCACTACCAGGATCCCAAAAATTCTCTTTGCCATTGTAATAGCAGCAATGGTCTGAAAAAAAAAACAGGAACATCAACAATGTTCGAACTCAACAATGATCATTATTCTGGTCAAACAGTTGTCATCAACAGAGTTATCAAAATTCAAGGCCGAGCAACATCAAAATATTCAATAGAGACTTAGGTCGCTTCGATAGTACCGAGCTCCTAAGTCTAGTGACTGAAGCTGGCACCCTCAGGTCGCTTCTATAGTACTGAGGTTCAACACTCAGGCCGCGTTTCTATGACACCGAGCATTTAAGTCCAGTGACTGAAGCTGGCACTCTTATGTCACTTCTATAGTACTAAAGTTCGGCACTCGGGCATCATTTCTATGACACCGAGCATCAAAACTCCAATAATGACTGGTCCCGTTAGGTCATTTCTATAATAATGATGGGTTAATCCCTCGGGTCATTTGATAACACTGATTATCTTTTTATTGTATAAACTGCGTATCTAAGTCTAGCTGGCACATTACGATTATGATACTCAGATACTGTGATTCTAAGACTTGGTATACCGAGCATCTCAATGTTCAGTGACTGAGGCTGGCCACCTCATGTCATCCTTCAACAACAACAAAGATTTCAAGCAAAGTTCTTATCTCAGCACAACAGTCATCTTTGTGTGATTCTTGGATATCCAGAAATCTCGGGCATAAATATCCGAACAGACTTTCAGGGGGGACTCTTGATACCCCATATTCATATTCCTATTCTAATAAGGAACATTATCCTCCAAAAGGGAAGATTACTCAATTGGGAAGATTACTCTACAAAGGAAGTCTATTCTCTCCTAAATAAGGCAATCCTACAAGTACAAGGAATCATATTCCTAAGAGGTTTACGTATATCTTTCCCTATAAATACATCTCATGACATCTCATATCATTCATTCAACATTATCACATCATTCTACACCAAGCCATCATTCCATACAAGCAATCATCCAACATTATACATCCTTATTGTACTCTATTCTACTTATACGCTTTACTATTATTTTTCTCCATATAAGTACTGACTTAATCTTCGGAGTGTTTATGGGGGAAACCCCGCCCCTTCACCCGTTCTCCTCGTCGATGCAGGTTCCACAGGAAGAGATTCACTTCAGAGTTATCACCAACTAAGAGAAAGCACATACATTTTTTTTTAATTTCATAGCTAGACTAGCTGCAGGGAAAATCATTTATCAAACCATTTAAAATCATGCCACTTAAGTAGCATGATGAAAATATAAACTAGGTACAGTTCACAACTTAGCCACAAACATTAAAATTCCACACTACAATTACAGGCTACTTGGTCCTCCAATCTAGCAATAAGCATTTCTTGACATTTAGTTATCTATTTGCCTATTCTTCTGCAAAGAGCCTTTGATCTTCTGCAATTCATGTATTGCATTCTTCATCTCCATTCTGTCTCTTGGCTGCTCCATTGAACATGCAATTCCAATTCTTAGTGCAGAAATGATGCAGTCCTTGAATCTCCCTTGTTCAACTTCAAATAGAATTCTTGGATCCACAATATCCAACACCCTATTAGGCAAACATCTTTCAACAAAAGTATGAAGGTTTAGATCATCTTTAAAATGCTCATCTGTTGGTTTTTTTCCCGTAAACATCTCCAATAGTAAAATTCCATAGCTATAAACATCTCCCTTTGTAGAAAATGTGTCGCCCATGCCGTACTCTATGATTATACACAACATTAATTAGCATTGTTACAAGATGTATAAAAAGGATAGTATGGAATTTAAAAGGCTAATTGATATACAAAATCACAACGTTTGTGACTTTTTGTAAATTTATCCCAATTTTTTTAAATTTGACAAAAATGTCCTAATTTAAAAAATTATTTGCAATTTCAGTATATTTCACTTTAACAAAAATTAATAAAAAAAGTCCATATAACCATTTTTTTTAAAAAGCCACAAATGTGTGTTTTTTTTTATTAATTCGGATCAAATTGCAAATATTGACCAAATAAGATATTTTTGTAAATTTTAAAGATCGGAATAAATTTAGAATAAGTTGTAAACATTGTAATTTTTTATACCAATAAATCAATCTCAAAACATGTTTCAATTCCTATCTAAAAAAAAATAAACTATGTTTCAAGTTTTAGATGTTGGCAATATATAGTTAGGTTCCTTGCTAGGCCAAAAGATCTCACCTAAAACAACAGAACAAATGTCTATGCATCTACCATTATCAAAATCATACTGCTGTAGTAGGGCACCTCCCTTCCATTGAGCCTTACACTCTGTTTGGATGGGGTGAGGCCATGGTTTAGTAAGGAAGGGTAAGGAAGGATAAGGATGGGAAATGTAAGGAAGGGGAAGATATATTATTTCACTGTTGTTTGGGAAGAAGTGAGGTGAGGTAAGGGTTACATGAATGGGTTATATATATAAAAGACATAAATACCCCCAGTTATGTTAAATAATATTTATTTTATTTAACTTAAATAATAATAATAATAATACTATTTAATTTGTTTTTAGTAATATTTATTTTATTTACCTTAAATAAAAATAAAAATAAAAATAAAAATAATAATAGTATTTAATTTGTTTTCAGTAATAGTTATGTTATTTAACTTGAATAATAATAATAATAATAATAATATTTAATTTGTTTTCAGTAAAAATTATTTTATTTAACTTAAATAATAATAATAATAATAATAATAATAATAATAATTTTTAATTTGTTTTCAGTAATATTTATTTTATTGATTCTCACTATAAAATAAAATTACATAAAAAAAATGCTTTAATTTGATTTGATTTTAGTAATATAGTGCATTTTCTTGTGTTGGGCCAAAATATTTTTTTCACTACCTATTTAGTGTTGGACTAAAAAAAAAAAAAAAAAACCTGCATTGTTGTTCTCTAGTGCTGCAGCGCAGGGACAAAAATGCAGTAGAAGAAGAAGATAACAAATAGAGCTGAAACTAATAAAGAAAAGGGTAATTTTGGAAAAAAAATAACTTACCCTTCTTTTACCATGCTTACACCATGATTTGAGGTATAAGAAAAGGGACCAAAAATTTGTACGGAGGGTTCATTCGTCCCCTCCCATCACCTTCCCTCACCATCACTTTCTTCCTCCCAAACAAGCATAAACAAATACCTTCCTCGTCCTTCACCCTCCTTCCCCTTCCCTATCCCCCATCCAAACAAAGCGTTAAAGGAAAAGCGTTCATTCACAACTTTTTTAGGCTTTATTTTATTAAGCTGGCAGAAGGGGGAAGGCGAGAATCGACCATTTAATCCCTTGGTACCTTAAAGGGAATTAAACCACTTGACTACTTAACCTTCGACCACAACTTTTTTAGGCTTTAAAATAAAAAATTGGTATTTTTGTAAATTTATTTCAATTTAAAGTTAATTTTTCAAAAAATGTTTTATTTTAACTAATATTTGCAGTTAAATCAAAATCAAAAGAAAAACCTACTATGTAACTGCCTTAAAAATAAATCATCTCAGATGTCAAATGAGTATTTTTTTTTTAAGTTTAAACAAAATATATATTATGGTACAGTTGCAAATTACTATATACGTGTGTATTAAATGCCGAGTTCCAAAGTCATTAAATTTAAAATTTGACACGTGTTCCTCTTTATAATTTAGCATTTACTCTTAAGGGCTTATGTGTTAAATTATTATTAAAAATAGTCGTGAATCCACGCTTTACACGGACTGTAAATAATATATATATATATATATATATATATATATATTAAAATAATTAATTAAATAATTTTAATAAATTAAAACTACAATTTAATTAAATATAAAATATAAAAATAAAAATTTTAAAAAGTTATTGTAATAATTTTATTTTATTATTTTTTATTAAGAGTACATATATATTTTTAATATATATAGTAATAATAATAATTGAATAAATAAAATAAAAGAAAAATAAAAATAGTTGAAAAAAGGATGTTTTAATTAGAATAAAAAATATAATTTTTTATGGAAAGAAAGCGTAATGTTTTAAATATAATAGAATTAGAGTATTTTAACATGTGTATATTAAAATAACTCAACACAAAAGTCTCAAAGAGTGAATGTTGAATTATAAAGAGGGATATTTGTCAAATTTTGGACACCGGTCAAATTATATATATATATATATATATATATATATTTGATTAATTTGTAGTTTTTAATTATTAAAATTATTTAAATAATTATTTTTAAATACATATATTTTTTTTTTCGATGTAAATTACACAAAACACACACATGCAATACATTGAGTCAACAAGCCACTTAACAAAACACGTGCAATTTTGTTAAGCGCGGAATCAAATATATATCACACACACATACTCTATGTAAGCGATGTGGGATCCAAGACCAGAATGGATCCAATACATATATTATTTACAGTCTACAAAAATCACGAATTTACGACTAGTTTTTATTAAATTTTAAAGGTTGAAATACATTTATTACAATCGCAAATATTATAATTTTTAGTATGTATGGAAAGAAACAAGCAGCAAGTGTAATCCAAGTAAAACAAATACAAGTGTCTAAATTGCAGTGGTGATAATAATTCTGCTGCTAAAGAAAAAATAATTTAATGTCACATGCCACAAGAAAATATAGAGAATAGAAAAAAAAAATCTATTTATTTATTCAGAAAGAAAATGTACCAGGAGCAGCATAGCCAATAGATCCCTTGAATGCTCTAGAGGTACTTTGATGCTGTTGAATCTCACTAGAAGTTGAGGAGACAATCTTCGCCAAGCCAAAATCTCCAATGTGGGCTGTCATCTCCTCATCCAAGAGCACGTTACTTGGCTTTAGATCACCATGAACAACTGTTGATGAGCTTCCATTATGAAGATACTCAACGGCAGCAGCAACATCAATCGCAATGTTCAACCTCTGCATTACTTTCAGACTTGCTGATTCTGTTTGTTGTCCATCTTCTCCTCCTCTACCTGTATGCAACCATTTCTCAAGACTTCCATTTTTCATGAATTCATATATCAGAGCTTTGAAATCATTGCCTTGAAAGTCCAGGCTCGAGCAGACACTCAGTAGCTTCAAAAGATTCCTGTGCCGAGTGCTTCTAAGAGCTTCGCATTCTGACATGAAACTACTTGAAGCTCCTATTTGTTGCAAGTTTAGCACTTTCACTGCTACTTGCATCCCTGATTCTTCAAGAATTCCTTTATAGACAGAGCCATAGCCACCAGCACCAATTATGTTAGCCATGGAGAATCCATCGGTGGCTTTGAAGAGTTCTGCATAGGAAATTCTCAGAAATCGGTGCTCAGGTGATGACATTGAAATGTTCTTTTTTCTGGACATTGTTTTGAAACGCCAAAAAATTAAGAAGAAAACCAACACAGCCAACAAAATTACAGCCACCACCACAATTATTACTTTTAGTGCAAAGGAGATTCTCTTCTTCTTGGAGTTCTGGGAGAGGCAAGATGGAAGCTTCAATTCACTAATGCCTCCACAGAGTCCATTGTTTCTCAATAATGAAACAGCACTATCATTTAGAAACACCCCACGTTTTGGAACCTCTCCTTGAAGCTGATTAAAAGAAAGATTCAAATACTTCAACCCTTTCAGATCAGCTAGAGATTCTGGAATCAACCCTGATAAATTATTGTCTGAAATATCCAACTGCGCTAAACCTTGTAGGGAACTCAACACCATAGGTATCTTCCCTTCAAATGAATTACCTTGAAGGTACAACTCTTGTAATGATGAACACTTACTAATAGAGGACGGAATGACACCAGATAATCTGTTGTCAGATAAATCCAACTGTGCTAAATTTTTCAGCAAACCAACTTCTGATGGAACAGACCCTGAAAGTTGATTAGCAGATAAATCCAGTACAATTGCAAGAGAGGAAAGGCCGATGATTTCTTTGGGTATGGAACCAGTAAGACTATTATGAGAGAGATCCAACTCGATCAAATTATGACAAGAACCAAGGCTTGGAGGTATGATTCCATTTAGATTGTTGAATGCCATGTTGAGATAACTCAGCACAGTGGAATTTCCAAATGAAGATGGCATAGTTCCTGTGAATCTGTTCATGTACAAATATAAAACTTGCAACAGTTGGAATTTGTCAAAATTAATCTGAATGGGTCCAGTGAGAAGATTGTGATCCAACGTTAACATCTGCAAATTAACAAGGTTTCCAAGGCCCATGGGAATGGCACCTTTCAAATGGTTATCGTCCAGCTGTATCGACTTCAACTGTTGAGAGATATTGGCTATGGACATGGGTATAGAGCCCCTGAGAAAATTAGAAGCTACATTGATGGCTTTTAAATTGGAGCAATTAGTTAGAGAATCGATGAAACTCAAGTCATCCTCTAGTTGATTATCTAGAAATTCTACAAGTTGAAGATGTGGTAGCTTTCCCAGATCTCTTGGAATCAACCCAGTGAAGTGGTTGAAAGCAAAACTAATTTGTTGAAGCTCGGAAGCATTTGACAACGACATTGGAATATGACCGGAAAAGTTATTACTTAAAAGTGCAAGGGTGGTCACCTTAGGAAGGGTGAGGCCTATGTCAGAGGGGATGCGGCCTTCCAGCATGTTATATTGCACAGCGAAATATTGAATGCTAGAGATATTGAAGAGGCCAACAGGAATCTCCCCAATTAAATAGTTATGGAAAGCTGTAAAAAAGTATAGGTTATTGAGCTGAGAGATTTCCTCAGGAATATATCCCTGCAAGCTATTTCTCCCAAGGGAGCACAACTGCAGAGAGGAGAGATTCCCAATGGAAGAAGGAATAGTTCCTGTGAGGTTATTTTTGTACAAGCCTAGATCTCTAAGTTTAAGCAAGGAGCCAAGCTCAACAGGTATGTTCCCCACGAGCTTGTTGTCAATGAGATTAAGATATGTAAGGTTTAAACAACGGGATAAGTTGGTGGGTATATTACCTTGGAATGAATTATTGCTCAGTTCAATATGTTGTAAGCGTCGCAGGCGACCAATCTCTTGTGGGATTGGGCCATGGAAGCTGTTGTTTTGGAAATCGATGTATTTGAGAAATGATAGATTTCCTATGTGAGGAGAGAGTGAGCCTACCAAGCCTTGGGATTTTAGGATCAAGGCTACGACCCTGTCCTGATGCCTCCGACCACATGAAACACCATGCCAATCACAGAAATGTAAAGAATCATTCCAAGAACTCAAGATGCCAAACGGATCTACTTGAATTGATTTTTTGAAAGATATCAAACCAAGACGATCAGTGGCATTTTGCAAGCAACTGACCAGGTTAAAAGAGAACAAAAATAAACTGCAGCATAAGGCTGGAATGTAAAGAGACCAACGCTTAATTGGCATAATTCCGTCACTTGCGTTGGGTTAGTTAGTTATGGCTAAGCTGCTCTATATAGAAATTGTCAAATTTTCCAAAACTAGACGGTTTGCATAAATGATTGAATAAGACATGACATCACCCAAGAAGCTTGAAAGCAAAACTTTCATATCAAAACAAATCAGAAAAGTCCACCAACTTATCTTTCAAAATTTTACCAAACTTGTTTTGATTTGAAAGTCTACAAATGCGATACGACATGAAGCATCATCCAAGAAGCTTCAAAAGCATAAGGATGTATTTATGATTTGCGAGACTTTTATCAAAACAAATTAGAAAAGTCTACACCATATATCTCTCCAAATTCCACAAACTATATTACTGTGCACATTGACTTCCTTTCTACTTTACCTTAATCTCAAAGTTCCACAACATCAATGATTCCTTTGGACATGAACCAATAATCCAAAGATGCTGTTAGTAGCTACAAGTCAACTATAGAAGCCAACCACATAATGGTTTAGCAAACATTTCTCTCTAAAAGTATTATAAAATGTAAAATTTTAATTTTATGTAATCTTTGAAATTAACTTTCAATTAATTTTTAAGAGGAGGATTATTTCTATTGTACAGTTCATCGGTGGTTAGTTGATTTGACATCACTATTAATAAAAAAATTATTTATTTTGATCAATTCATGGTAATTATAGTGCTCTTAATTAATTTAATAATTAGATAAACTTTGGTTAATTATGTTCTTCCAGTGAACTTTCAAAGCTCAATTGGTTGACGTCTTCTGGTGTATATGAGCATGTTAATCAAATCATCAGGGTGTAGTGGTTATGGTTGTGGTAGTCGTAGTCGTAGTCCTAGTGGTAGTCATAGTGGTAGTGCCACCAGATACAACATTGCAGCTTTTGAGCAATCTACTTCATGGCATGGAATCTGACTGTGTGCCCATTAATGGGGTTTGGTTCTCTCTCTTTCTCTCTCACCTTATATAGAGAAAGTGATTTTTTTCTTTTTTTTTAAAGTTGTAAGTAGTTGGCTGCACTGATGTGGCATAATTGTGTACAACTAACTGCAGGAACTTGTGACCTTGAAGAAGCTATATAGATGAAACGATGCTTAAAGTTCTTGACTAATTTTCCAATTTTGAATGGATCATAAGAGTACTGCACTCTCTAAGAGGTGATGCTGAGTGGATTGCAAATGTAATCATCATATATATATGTATATATAATATTTTTTAAAAGAAAAAAAAAAGAAAATCAGTTTTTGGTTGTGAAACCAGATGTTTTAAGCAAAAAGAAGCTATATATGCAGTAATATAATCCAATATTTTGCAAGACATGATTGATATCTATACTTTGTTATAATTTGATTCTACAATTTTAATTAATGAATTTTAATTTATATTTCACAAGAATGTATGTTGCTGTTTTCCTCTTCTTGTTCTTTTTATAATTCATTTTCTCAAGTTGAATGATAGAAAATGATTATTTTTTTTTTGTTAATATTCAAGTGGATGTGTTTTTGTGAAACAAACATGATTTGGGTATCAATTAAAACATCTCTCATCCTCAGCTGCAAGTGCAGGTCAGCTGAGAACAAAAATTGGCCAACGAAATTGGTTAATTAATTAACAACTCTGTTTTAGCTTTATAGTCAATTAAAAAATGTTGTCCTCTATTGGAAACTTAGTTTGATAGACGAGTTAAAAAATGTTGTCCTATATATATATAAAACAGAATCAATATGGTTTTTAAAAAGTTATACACAATAGTTTGACTATTACAGCAAAAAATAACAAACAATAAAAAACAATAATTGGAAAAAAAAAAACAACAACAAATAACAACAAACAAATTGCACATAAAATTTAAAGGAACTGATGATTTGAAAAAATTGCACATGAAAAAACAAACGGGAGAGGACGTTTTAAATTTAGCCAAAGGAGTTATTATAAGCTAAATGAGTTATTATAGCCAAAGGAGTTATTATAAGCAATAATTATAAAAGAGTTTCCAAGAATTTGTTGTTTGTTTTTTTTTTTTCTTTCTTGTCTTTTTTATGATTTTGTAAGTATTAGAAACAAAAAATAACAAACAAAAGACAAAGGTGCATTCTAGCATTACTTTGATTTTTGCAAAGTAAAATGTACTTTGTTGATAACCACCATTGGATAAGAAAATACACTTTCATCCAATGGTAAATAAAACAAAGTAAAATGAAAATAAGTAAAAATCAAAGTAACCCTAGAATTTTCCAAAAACAAATGAAAACACCAACCCACAAAAAAAAAAAAACAAACAACAATAAAAAATAACAAATAATAACAAAAAGCAACAATCGAAAATAACAAACAACAACAGAAAACAACGTCCAACAATTACATAATTCTCAATTATCTTTTAGTTATAACTCAACAATAAATTTATAAACAAAAATCTTTTTATTATTTCTCAACAATGATTTTAATATATCAACAAAAACAACTATACACAAAATAAAAACCTCTTTATTATATCTCAACTATTTCGTAATAAAACTTTTAAAAAATTTTTTTATTAACAATAATAACTATGCATTACACAAGTTGAAACATAATGTATAAAAAAAAAGAAGGAAGAGTTATCACATGAATTTGTTATTGTTTGTTTTTTCTTTTCTTGATTCTTTTTTTTATGATTTTATAAGTATTAGAAAAAAAAACAACAATAACAACAACAACCGAAAACACCAACAAAAAAAAAACAACCTAAAACAACAACAAACAATAATAAAAAAAACAAAGAAAAAAAAAAAAAAAGCAACAACCGAAAACAACAAACAACAACAATCCAACAATTACATAATTCTCAATTTTCTTTTAATTATAACTCAACATTAAGTTTATAAACAAGAATCTTTTCATTATTTCTCAACAATAATTTTAATTATATATCAACAAAGACAACTATACACAAAATAAAAAAAAAACCTCTTCATTATATCTCAACTATTTCTCAATAAAACTTTTGAAAAAATTAATTAACAATAACAACTATGCATTACACAAATTGAAACATAATGTATCAAAAAAAGGAGGAGTTATTATAAGCTATAATTATAAAACAGTTTTCAAAAATGGCCTATTAGTGAAAAAATCCAAACTTGCAATTTAATCCTAACTTTTTAATTTTTACAATGATGTCCCAATTTTGAAAATTATTTGCAATGTTAGCAAATTAATGAATCTAGTCAAAATAGATTTCAAAAACACCGAGTTGGCGCTGAGTTGTCATGCCAGCAACCCAAAAATAAGTATACGTGGTTTACTGAGGGAACTCATCTTTAGGTTGTTGGCATGATAACTCAGCGCAAACTCATCGTTTTTGAAATCTATTTTGACCAAATTCATTAATGTGCTAACATTGTAAATAATTTTTACAATTAAAAAATTTATTTATTTTGGATTTTTTTCACCAATAGGCCTTCAAAAATTTGTTGTTGTTTGTTTTTTCTTTTCTTGATTTTTTTAATGATTTTGTAATTACTAAAAAAAATAGAAAACAACAACAAACAACAATAAAAATAAATAAAAAGAAACAACTAAAAATAACAAACAACAACAGAAAACCACATCCAACAATTACACAATTCTCAATTATCTTTTATTTATAACTCAACGGTAAGTTTATAAACAAGAATCTTTTCATTATTTCTCAAGAATAATTTTAATTATATATCAACAAAAATTTTAAATAAAATAAAAACCTCTTCATTATATCTCAACTAGTTCTCAATAAAACTTTAAAAAACAATTTTTTATTAACAATAATAACTATGCATTACACAAATTTAAACATAATTTATCAAAAAAATTCTTGTTTTTATTATTAATACTAATAAAAGTGAAGATTTTATTAGAAAAAAATATATAGTTAAACTATTTTTAAATAGTTCATTTAAAATTTCAAAAAACCTATAAGAAATTGAGCTAATTAAACTAAAACTTGTTAATTAATTTGTGAATACTAACTTAATTTATGTGATTTTATGGTAGAATATAATATCAAAATTAAAATCAACTATGGGATAATAATTAAATAGAATGATAAAATTTAAAGTAATATAGAAAATGATTCAAGGCTTAAATATGAAACAGAGACTCGATTTTACAAGGTATAAACTGCAAGCCATATTTGCTCATAAGAACGATTGTTAAAAATGAATTTCAAAAGCTATTTCGAAAAGTAAAACCAAAAATATTCAGTCAAGCAAAGGAGATACCATAGTATAAACTTTTCTTTGGAAGATTTACATGAAATTTAATTTACAAGGTGGGAAATCCTGCTTTTTTTCCCCTGTATATATACCATCAGCTGGTCATAAATTATTAGCTGCAAAAAAGCCAAGTTATATATGAATTTCTAGCAATCACCAATCATCTTCTAGACTTGCACGATGAAAACACAAGACAGCGCAGACAAATATAAAGAATGATGTGAGGTCGATCAACATAGCCCCCGTTTCAACCATGTGCGCGTGCCTTAGGTTAATGGGAATTGCCATGTTTTCCACGGCAGACGCCCCAGTAAGTAATTTAGCAGCATCCATCCAGCTGTAGTGCAGAGGAGAAAAAAAAAAAACTGAAAACTATGAAGGCTAAAATTGAAAAAAAAAAACGTTGGGCCAAAAATAATAAGAGCTGGGTCAAATAGGCTATTTGATGAATGTTTATTTATTTATTTTTTTAAATTAAGTCCTCCACTTAACATGTACATTTTTTCATTTTCTTAGTCTACCAGTTTGACTGACGGACTGATTTTTCTTTTTTCTTTTTAATTTTTTTCATAAATTGATAATTTTTTTTTTAAATTCATCATAAATTGATAAAAAGCTCATTAAATTTCAATATTTGTGATTCTGGGTATAGCAGCAAGGGTTCTTCTTGTCATGCACTATTCTTCTCCAACTCCATAGTTTTTTCGGTTGAACAGTTTTGGTCACAGGAAAGAAGCCTTCATGAGTATGGGTGTAAATGAGCCGAACTACTCGTGAGCAGTTCGATATTCGCCTCGATAAAAGTTTGTTCAAACTTGTATATTGAAGCTCATTTAATAAACAAGCCGAGCTTAAACTATACAAAATTTGGCTCATGAAGCTCTCAAACAAGCTCGAATTGAAGCTCGCGAGTCAGCTCGTAATTTTAATGTTTAATAATTTAATTTTAGATATATTATATATAAATTCTTATTGTAAAAAAATATTTTAGAAAATATATTATTAAAATAAAATCATAACTTTTATTAAATATATTATAATTTATTTCGAATTTTTAATGTATAATTTTTATTTATAGTTTATACTTCTTAAAATTTCTTTAGACTTGTTTAAACTCGCGAAAAGTTCGTGGACATCAAGTGGCATAGTGAGCTCGACTTGATTATAAAAACCAAATCTAAACTAACCAAAATTGGCTCGGCTTGACTCGATTACACCCCTTTCATGAGTACTCTATGGATCATATTCCTGCAGCCCTTGAATGGGCAACTTATCAAGGACTTTGTAGGATAAGTGATGTCTACAACAGCTCTTTTACAATTGACAAAACTTATTATTGGAAAGAATTGAACACAAATAAAATTCTCCATTACAATTGACAACACTTAATCGCAGACTCAAATACTACACCCCACTTTCTCACCAAACCAATCAAGCGAAAGAAATCATTTAAAGATAATAATTAACAAAAAATAAAACACCCAGATTGGAGTTTGAAAGAACCAACCTGACTTGAATAAAATTGATTCAGAAGCTGACAATAGCTTAGAGGCGGATCTGAGACCGTTGTTGAACGCCATCAGCACGGTTTGATTTTTTTTTTTTTAATGACAAGCTTTTTGCACAAAAATGAAGAGATGATTGCAATTCACATAAAGTATGTATTTACAGGCTTCTTATTTTATGTACAGCTTCTGATTTTGAGTTTGTAGCACGTGTGGGTCATGTGATCTGCAGAGAGTCCTAGGGCTACATTGCAAATTTGTATGGGCTAGATTTAGAATCTGTACATTTCAGAGCTCAGTGCTACATAGTAAACGATGCAGGTTCATCGCGAGCTACTCGATATTCAACTTGATAAAAGTTTGTATATTAAAATTTATTTAATAAATAAGTCAAGTTCAAACAATATAAAATTCGACTCGTGAACCTCATGATAAATTCAAATGGAAGCTCGTAAGCTGACTCATAATTTTAATGTATCAGCAATTTAATTTTAGATATATAATATATAAATTTTTATTGAAAAAATATTTTAAAACATATATTATTAGAATAAATTTATAATTTTTATTAAATATACTATAATTTATTTACTAAATAACTTATTTAAAATTTTTTTATTGTGTAATTTTAATTGATAGCTTGCATATTTTAAAATTACTCTAGGCTAGTTTAAGCTCACGAACAACTCATGAACACCAAGTGGTATAGTGAGTTCGGCTCGAGTATGGCTTAATTATAAAGAACCAAGCTCAAACCAACCAAAATTAGACTCGACTCGGCTCAGTTACACCCTTAGTGCTACATTTGCACCAGGTCTAGTCTAATTATTCAAACAATTTTACAAAAAGTAAGAACAAAAAATATTTACACTTTAATTTATATATGAAATAAATAGAAAATATACCATAATATTCACAATAAATTTGTTTTGATACTTTTATAATATATTATAAGATATTTTAATGAATTTTGAGAATTAATTACTAAAAATATTCATATTTACTTTCGTTTTCATGTATATGTTATATGCACATATTAATAGATGCGTTTATGTTATTAGCTCACATGAAAATTTTATGAATAATAAATTTTAGTAACATCAAAGTTATTTTATTAAATAATTTTGATTGGGTTTGAATAGTGATGCTTTATTTGAAATTTATATTAACAATTTAATAATTAAATAGATTTCATTTCAAAAAAATAATTAAATAGATTTAAATAAAAATGTGATAATTATTGTCAATATTATATCTCATATACAAATCATTAATTTAACTTAATGTGAAAAAATAATAAACAATATATAATTGTCTTTGTGAATAAATCAATTATTTAGTTATTGTTAGATGTGGATTAATAGTTTAGGATGATTACAATAAATTTAGATAAAATTAAGTGTCTAATTTGGATATTAAACAAATTTATTGCCAAATGTGAAGGAATTTACAACATCAACAATGGCACCTTCTACTTGTAAAATATATACATGGGGGAATCCATTAGAGATTAACTGATACTTTTACTCGTAAAACTTATACAAATTTTGAGTTTAAATATGTACATTTATCATCTATAAATATTAACATGAAATTAACTATTTTATGATTAATCATGAATAAATAATTATTATTTGTAATGGTAGTTACTACACATTCTATTAATTTCTACTAAATTAATGAAAAATTATTACCTATTTCAAATATATTACATTTATACATATATCAAATATTATATATAATTTTTCTTTTTTAACAGCTGGAGATTACAACTGTGAATTACACACACACACACACACTCTCTCTCTCTCTCTCTCTCTCTCTCTCTCTATATATATATATATATATATAGGGGCGGAGCCAGAAAAAAATTTTAGAGCTGGCAAACTTTACATGTTAGTATACTAAAAATGTTCCATTCAAAATAAACTAACAAAATAATATCTCATATACACTAATAATAATTTAAATATTATAATTAACTACTAAATTTTATATATTTAGTAGTAAGATGTAACACACACACAAGGGCGGAGCCAGAAAAAAATTTCAAAGGGGGCAAACTTCATGTTAATGAACTAAAAATGTTTCATTCAAAATAAACTAACAAAACAATATTTCACATACACTAATAATAGTTTAAACTAAAAAAACATAATATACCCAAAAAATAACACTAAAGATAATCAAAATCATGAGCAAAAATAACATCAAAATTAGTTTTCTTCAACAAAACTTTTCTTTTGAGAAATTATCCATAATTA
>CATIWK010275619.1:0-18113 GCA_949634005.1 Mallotus japonicus
AAGATTAACAATTGAAAATATTCTTTTATATTTTATTTTTGTTAAAAAATAAGAGAAAGAGATTTTAATAAATAAATTTATTTTATAAGGATCTAAAAGTAATTTTTAAAATACATTCTACCCTTAAATTAAAATATGAAAGAATTGATACAATTTGCAAAGTTGAATAGCTAAATTGATATAACTTTGAGAATATGATATAATTGAAAATTGGATCAAATTCGGGATAAATTTTATCATTTTCCCAATAGGAAATAAAATTAAAATAAAATTCTAACTATGGTAGTGTCATACCTCAAACTTTGACTATCCCCCGATTATGGTCCGATGATGAAAATAATTTATGAAAATGACAGAATTTGTTGATTAGTACTACTTTTGAAGTGTGCAAAAACCCTGAAAACCTAAAAGACCTAAACCGGACTTACGAGGTGATGAACCGATCACTAAATCATTTAATCAAGCTTTGATTTAATGAAATGAGCTTCTAGAGTGATGAGCTGCGTGTTTTGAGTAATCGCTACTTGAACATATAGTTCATCAAACCGGTACTATCTCAATAGACAAAAGTTTAGTTAAAAGAAACCAGAAGTTGATTCATTAAACTGAAAGTCCAAAACAACTTTTCAAAACCTGAAAAACCTTCAAGACTGCAAAATGACAATTGTCAAACACCCAAAAAGTCATGTGAGTGTGCACATGACCATGCGTGGAAGCACATGCGTCACGCGTGGCCACACTCACATGAGTGTGTGACCATGAGCACCATGCGTGGACATGCGCCCCATGCGTGGGCACGTGCTCAGACACACCCACATGTGCTCTTCTCCTCTCATAAGCAAATTTGTGTGCGTACACACACAAAAACTTCTCTATCTATAAATATTGAACCCTTTTCCATTTTTTAAAAAGACTTTTTGACATAATACCGAAACTCTATTGGATTAAAGACTCTAGAAACCCATTTTAAAGAATTTAAAACCAATTTTTTCTATTTTTCTTTAAGATTTTTAGACCTATTTGCTACCAAACCAAACCATCATCTTTGTCAAAGAATGCTTCAAAGGTATATTAATTTGCATTTTTCACTTCATTTTAATATCCAAATGAGGATAGCTTGAAAATATCACTTTTGAAACAATAATCGTTTTTGTTTTCTAAATCAAGCTTAGTTTCTGATCTGAAGACCTGAAACATTATTTTGCATATTTATTTTATTGTAATCATATTTTTCTTTTCTACTTCTATTCTCTTTTTATTTTTATTGTACTTGCCAGCAAATTGGGAGAAATTGATGTGATTTGTGCGATGAAGTCTGGCTCTTTTACTTGCTATTTGATAATTGTTATTTTAATTATATTTTTATAATTATGTTGTTTTGCATTTTCTAGTCCCGAAATGTGAATCTCTCAAAAATATTTTTTTTTTCAATAAAAATCACATTTTTATAATTCTGATATGCATTTTGTATTATCCTTGCATTTTATTATTAAAAATCACATTTTGACATAAATTTTGCATTCCAACATTAAAAAATTACAGTTTGATGTAAATTCTACACTTTTATATTAAAAATTATATTTTTCATATAAAGTTTCCATTTTTGGTTCAAAAATCATATTTACATTACAAAATGTGATTTTCGCGTACTAATTCCATTTTTATGATTTCATCATAAAAATAAAAAAAAATGTCATTTTTCATGTTAATAATTGTACTCTCATTATTAAAATTACATTACTGTCTTTTTCATATAAAATTGCATATTTTGCACACTTTGGTATAAAATAATCTTTCTCATTAAAATTGCATCATTTCTGCATGGAATTCATATTGTTGTCTACTCCGTACTGAGATTATAATAATTGCATAGAATTTGTAATCTTTACTATTTCTGCAAATATTATAATTTTCATTACAGAGTTGACAATGATTGAGTCTCAAAATGCTCATTTCAAAATTCATGTCATTTCTACTTCAATTTAAAATTTTTAATCTGCATCATATTCATAACCTCGCATTAATTGAATAAAAATCATATTTTTGGGTTAGAAACATTATTTATGGGTCCCATGATGATAAATACCCTCAATTTTCACTATTTTGTATTGACTTAAAGCTTTTATTATTCTCTTATGTCTTTTAGAAGCATCATTTTTGTTATTCTATTTATTTTACATGATTCTACCATATTCTCCATAAACATACATAATTGAATGCTCCTGTGTGTTTTCCTTATTGTGATATTGCATCAGTACTTTCTGCATATCTATTATTTATGTTAATGAGTGTATGTGGTACATGTATTTACGATAACCTCTATTTTGTAGTGCTTATTAGATTTAGGCTTATATTTACTTTTCCGAACCTTTTTCTCTTTTGATTTATTTAGTAGGAAAGCATTGTAAATAATTGCAATTAATTCTCTTTATTTTCATTTTATTCATGCTATTAATTTATATAAACTGTCATATTGAAACTAGGGCGATGTGAGCTCATAATGGGTCTTACCTAATGAGAAGCAGCCAAGTAGAATATTACTTCGTAAACTCAAAATCTCTAACAAGGGAACGATCTTTGCTCATGTCTCGAAATAAATCCCTATATATCCGAACGATTTGGTGGCGACTCCATAACATAAAAGTCCTCAGTTCCTCTCAAGGCAAATCAAATGTCCCAAATCGAAAAAGTTCCTGACGAAAAAGAGCCATTCAAATCCCTTCCTGGTGGGACACAGGTAGGAAACTAAAAATAAAATAAAATAAAAACCTTATCTAAACATAAAATTCTTCACCAATTAAATAATTACCCAAATAACTAAATAAAAAGAAATCTAAAAACAAACCTCATCTATTAACGATACACAATTGTGTTGAAATAATGCATAGCCATGTGCAAATATTATCTTGAATTATGCGCTCATAAATATAGCCAGATCTAGTCTTAGACATAATCATGTCAAAACTACATATGTCTATGTTTAGTTCTAAACTTTTCACTCTGAGTTGATCCACCTCAAGCACAACCATATGGGTGAGAATGCACAGTCGTGTATGACTTCCATGCACCCATGAATGCCACACGTTAATCACCTCCACATGTAGAAAACTCATCTTCGAGTTTATACTTGAGAATTGACCCCTTCTATGCCAAAGAAATAAATCTTTGAATACCTTAGCGCCTTTGAGAAACAACTAAAGAAACATTCTTCAAATTGAAATTTTGTCGCACTAATAATTTATAGAAGATGATTAACAGTAATGCAATCAAATTTTATAACTCAAATAAAATCAATATATCCAAGCTCATCAAAAGAAATTATGAGATTTTTGAATATTTAATTCACCATGAATTTCTTGATTTTCTAAATTAATTTCAAAATTTTCAACCTCACTATCAATCTTTTCTTTATTAGTCTTTTTTTTAATCTTAATAATTTTTTCTTCAATATATTGGACCATCAAAGATACCTCTTTATCTTATACCTTTTCTTCTCCAAGTTGAATTGCAAATAACCATTGGTCAGCTTCTTCCTCCGAAGTATCTTCATCATAATTCAATGTTGGCCTCCATTCATTTTAATTGTTGGGAATGAGATTAACGATGGGTCCAACAGGGCCAACTCCTCCATCTTGTTCAACATCATCATTCCTACGCCCTTGTTCATTCTCCATGACGTTAGCAATTAGGTTTGACTTGCCAACAATTATTGTGTCATATTTTAGACTAATTGTTAATACTTAAAATTCAACGGTCCTCCAAAAGATCTGATGATGAAGATTTCTGTCGACGAGACAAAGGGAGACTTCTCCGAAAGTCATCCCGAGCACGCTTTGGCAAGATGAGAAATACAAAAAATACTCGAAACACTCAAAAACACATACCTAAACCCTAAAATAAACCCAAAATGCAAAATCAGTGAAAAAATAGGGAAGAGTGACCCTTACCAACTTATCCGACGAGCATGGGATGATCCTAAAGCATGGGATGGCTGACCCATACCTATGGCTCATCAATCCACACTCATGGATCAAGGCCACTTGACCCACACCCATGGATCATGCGACCCACACTCGTGGGTTGGGCCTCATAAAGTATAAAAATTCAAAAATTTACCCTTCTAGGACTTTTTAGAGACTTTTAACCATTTTAGAGAGGGAAAATGATGACACTAATTTTTGGGACTATTTTTACATAATTTCTACCTTCAAACCTTTGTAATCAAGGTGATCGATAAGAGGAAACCCATCATCCAAACACTATAAACCTTCTCCTTTATCAATTTTTAGGATTTTTAGCACTCTTTTAATCAAATCAAATATCATCATTGCCAAAAGCGCACTACTAGGGTATAACCCAATCCCTTTAAGGATCTCTAAATCATTTTTATATAAAATTTGCATTTGCATATCATTTTCTCTTCTTCTCCTAACTCTCTCTCTGTTTTTTTTTTGCATTTATTTTTAGTTATTTTATTATTTAATGGTGAAATTGTGATTTTTGTGATGATGAAGTAGTATATGTATGTCGAAGGACTGGGAAGTTCGGGTTGAGAATCAGTGAGTGTTTGTTACATTTTGATGATAGTTGTCAATCTGTGCATTTTTGATATCATGTTTGCATTCACTTTTAACAAAATCTTTCTTTCTTGATAAAGTTAATATTTTGGTGCTAAAATGCATATTTTTGTTATAAAACTAATATTTTGATAATGAAAATTGCATTTTTAGCATTTTTGCTATTTTTGTGTCTTCATTTTTATTTTTTGCTTTTTTTTTTATCGTAAAATTCCTATTTTTATGGTGAAAATTGAATTTTTAGCATTTTTGCTATTTTTGTTTTTTATTTTTATTTTTGCATTTTTATCATAAAATTCTTATTTTTATGGTGGAAATTGCATTCTTAGCATTTTTGATATTTTTGTTAATTTTTTTGTTTTATTTTCATTTTTATATTTTTCATCATAAAATTCCTATTTTTATGGTGGAAATTGCATTTTTAGCATTTTTTTCTATCTTTGTTAATTTTTGTGTCTTTATTTTTATTTTTGCATTTTTCATCATAAAATTCCTATTTTTATGGTGAAAATTGTATTTTTAGTATTTTTGTTAATTTTTGTGTTTTTCTTTTTATTTTTGCACTTTTCATCATAAAATCCCTATTTTTACGATGAAAATTGCATTTTTAGCATTTTTTGCTAATTTTTGTGTTTTTTATTTTTATTTTCTTGGATTTTTGTCATAAAGTTCCCATTTTTATGATATAAATCGCATTTTTATTATTTTTGTTATTCTTGTACTTTTTATTTTATTTTTGCATTCTTATCATAAAATTCCTATTTTTTTGGGTAAAAATTGCATTTTTATCATTTTTGTTATATTTTTTGTTTTCGTTATTTTTATTTTTATTTTCTTGCATTTTTATCACAAAATTCACATTTTTATTGTAATAATTGCATTTTATTATTCTTATCATTTTTCTTATTTTTATTCTTTTTATTTTTAATTTTCTTGCATTTTTATCATAAAATTTCCATTTTTATGGTAAAAATTGCATTTTTATCATTTTTGTTATTTATGTTGTTTTTGCTATTTTTATTTTAATTTCTTCCATTTTTATCATAAAAAATTTTCATTTTTATGGTAAAAATTGATTTTTTATTATTTTTGTTCTTTTTATTTTTAATTTTCTTACATTTTTATCATAAAATTTCCATTTTTATGGTAAAAACTGTAATTTTATTATTTTTGTTATCTTTGTTGTTTTCATTATTTTTATTTCAATTTTCTTGCATTTTTATCATAAAATTCTCATTTTTATGGTAAAATTTGCATTTTTATTATTCTCATCATTTATGTTATTTTTACTCTTTTTATTTTTATTTTCTTACATTTTTATCATTTTTGTTATCTTTGTTGTTTTCGTTATTTTTTAATTTTAATTTTCTTGCATTTTTATCGTAAAATCCCCATTTTTATGGTAAAAATTACATTTTTATTATTTTTGTTCCTTTTTTCTAATTTTAATTGCCTTGCATTTCCATCATAAATTGCCATTTTCATGATAAAAATTGTAGTTATTTTTATTATTTTGTCATTTTCGTTCCTTTATTTTTAATTTTCTTGCATATTTCTTATCACAAAGTTCCATTTACAAAGTAAAAATGACATTTTTGCAACAGAATATTTAAATTATAAATCTTGCATCATGCACCTTAATTAGCATCTTTATTTGTTGATTTGTCTAAATGCTCTCGTTATTTTAATTATTTTTCTTCTCATCATCACTCCTTTTTATCATGTGAATGGATGAAATATATAAAATTATCAAAAATGTGTTGCGTGCTTTGCATGTGTGTGTGAACTAATCTCTATTTTGCAGGTTTATTACGGTAGGAATTTCTTTTTTATTTTATTTTTTTATTTTTGATGTATTTAATAAAATGGGGGATTCTCAGGGTGATATAATCCTTAATCCCGATTCCCCTTTTTCTTTTCTATTTTGTATGTATTTATTAGATTAGGTCATTTCAAGGGTTGTAATCCTTAATCTCTTTCCCCATTTTCATTTTGTTTGTTTGTTTATTTTTGCTTATTATTTCTTATATGCTTGCGTGTTGTTTGTTATCTACTTATTTGTTTACACTGTTAATTGTTTGATTGGTTATGGTTGATTATGCTTGCTTGTCTTTTTATTATTTGTGATGTATACGTGACAAAATTAACCCTCCTGCATTCCAATTTCCAATTCAATGCAATTTTAAATTGACTAATAATCAAGTGTGGTAAATGCATCATTAAAACCAAAACTAGGGTGAATGATTGAGTAATTAAGCAATGTATAATAAGGAATAGGATACGTAAATGCTACCTCCCGAACCCTAAATCTCTGGTAGGGAAAGTGGGTTTCCACTTGCTTTCCCATTTTCCGGCCATAGTCAGGTGGTGACTCTAATTTTACGTAGCCTATTCAGGTAGACACTCCCATATCAATAACAATCGAAAAATAATCACCTAAGTCTGCGTGTCCCGACGCGACCCATTAATCTTGTTCCATCCTCTCAAATGACATAACCACACTAATCATAGCCACTTTTCTATTTCTCTCAAAGCAGCCTGTAAACTCCAATCACTGTCTAGGGAATGGTTGCCACCACTACCACCAAAATGAGCCATTGATAGGGAGAAACCCGCTCTAATACTATCCGACCTAGCATGTAGCGTGATTGATTAACACATGATTGATCAACGAGGATAAATAAGCCTCAATCCAGATAAAACAACACAAAAACTTTAATGAAATTAATAAAATTCATAACACACCTCAAACCCTATAACAAGTTATGTATTTATATGGGGTACAATACTAACTAAATAAGAAATAGAATTAAAATAAAATTCTAACTAAAGTAGGAAACTAAAATTAGAATAAAATAAAAACCCTAGCTAAATATAAAATTTTTCCCTAATTAAATAATTTTCTAAATAACTAAATAAAAAGAAATAAAAAAATAAACCTCATCTATTCACGATGCGCAATTATGTTGAAATGATGCACAGTCATGTGCATCTATTGTCTTGAATTATGTGCTCACAAATACAACCACGTCTGGTCTTAGACATAATCATGTGAAAACTACACATAGCTATGTCTAGTTCCAAACTTTTTCACTCTGAGTTGATCCACCTCAGGCATAGCTGTATGGGTGAGAACGCACAACCATGTACGACTTCCATGCACCCATGAACGCCTCGCATCAATTACCTCCACTTGTAGAAAACTTGTCCTCAATTTTATGTTTGAGAATTGAAGTCGTCCATGCCAAAGAAATAAATACTTAGAATACCTTAGTGCATTTGTGAAACAACTAGGAAAAAATCCTTCAAATTGAAATTTTGTTGCACTAATAATTTGTAGAGAAGATTAATGGTAATGCAATCAAAATTTGTGACTCCAATAAAATCAACATATTCAACCTCATCAAAAAAATTATGAGATTTTTGGATATTTAATTCACCATAAATTTCTTGATTTTCTAAATGAATTTCAAAATTTTCAACCTCATTGTTAATCTTTTCTTCATCAATCTTTTTTTCAATCTCAATTCTTCTTCAATATCTTGGACCATCAAAGATGCCTCTTTATCTTATATCTTGGACCATCATAATTCACCACTAGCCTTCTTTCATTTTGATTGTTGGGAATGAGATTAATGACGGGTCCAATGAGGCCAATGAGGCCAACTCCTCTGTCTTGTTCAGCATCATCATTCTTACACCCTTATTCATTCTCCATGACGCTAGCAATCGGATTTGACTTGCCAACAATTGTTGTGTCATGTTTTGAACTAATTGTAGCCGCTTTTCTATTTCTCTCAAAGTAGCCTGTAAATTCTGATCACTGTCTAGATAATGATTGCCACCACTACTACCAGTGTGAGCCATTGACAGGGAGAAAACTGCTCTGATACCAACTGATGCTACATGTAGTGTGATTGATTAACACATGATTGATCAACGGGGATAAACAAACCTCAATCCAGAGAAAACAACACAAAAACTTTAATGAAATTGATAAAATTCATAACACACGCGTCAAACCCTACAACAAGCTATGTATTTATGAGAACGTACAATTCTAACTAAATAAGAAATAAATTAAAATAAAATTCTAGCTAAGGTAGGAAACTAAAAATAGAATAAAATAAAAACCTAGCTAAATATAAAATTCTTCCCTAATTAAATAATTATCCAAAGCTATTCAAGATGCACAATTATATTGAAATGAGGCATAGACATGTGCATTTGTTGTCCTAAATTATGCACTCGCAAACACAACCGTGTCTAGTCTTAGATATAGCCATGTCAAAACTACACACAGCTATGTCTGGTTCCAAACTTTCCACCCTGAGTTGATCCATCTCAGGCACAATTGTATGCGTGAGAGCGCACAACCATGTACGACTTCCATGCACCAACAAATGCCCCGCATCACTACGAGGAAAAGGATTTCTCATTGACTCTGTTTGTTTGTGAAAAATATTTTCCTATGTTTGGTTGCAACACCAAAAAAGACAATAAATGAGGAGAGAAGATATTGAAAAATAAAAGGAAAAGCAATAAATGAGGGAAGAAGACATTAGAAATGGTAAGAATGGGAAAACATTTTCTATTGTTTTGAAGTAATTTTCATTTGACTGATACATTATTTTTCTTTGACTTATTTTCCCTAGGTAATCCAAACACTGAAAAATAAGGAAAAATATTATCCGGAAGAATATTTTCCGTAAACAAACGGAGTTGAACTTTATATAGTACATAAACATGTCATATCTTACATATTTTGATACACATATTGAAGGGGCTTAATTTAAATATCGAAGAACATGTGAATCCAAAATCCCAAACTTACCATATATTTTTTTTGTGTTTGCATGATCCAAGGCAGGGGTATTAGATCTTTGGCCATAAGTATGGGGACTGGCCATGTATTTGGCCATAAACTAATAATGTAAGATATAGGATTGAATTATGCACTCAACCAAAAGAAAATGCCTCTTTGAAGGAAAGCATAAACAAATAAGGAAGTAAAATCTCGTTCAAAAAAAAAAAAAAAAATAAGGAAGTAAAATCCGGTTTTCATTTTTTTTTTTTTTTGGGTTTTCATTTGGTTTTTGAAAACTCTGGTTTGTTGTTGAAGAATAAAGAGGGAAACAAATTAATGATGATAGGCTTATAAGTAACCAACCGGTCATGTTGGCTCGGTCACAAATGTTTTTTCCGCCAACCAAAGATAATTCGTAAAACTCATTTGATAACAAATCGCTTTAGAGGTAGTCACCATACTTCTGCCCCGGCCATTTTGGACGTCAAGGTATGCTTTTAGAACTCATATTCCTTTCTAAACTAAAATGGGTTTTTGGGTCATCCTCAAGATCTGAGATTGGTTGGATGTAACATTTTTTTTTAACATTGTTTTGTGCTAAAACCTGTTATCTGAATCTGTAACAAAATCCTTATTCTATATGAATTGATTGCTCTGTAGCTTTTGAATAGCTTTTGTCATATGTGTTGCTGTTACCTCTTTTGTGTTTCATTTGTTTAGGGACTAGGGTCTGTTTATTTTATCATTCTGTCCTTTGGACAAGATTTTGAAACTCATCATATACTCTTGAACCTGGTTTGGGTTTATAAGTTTGTTTTATTAGTTTGCTGTCAGAAGCTGTGCTTGCTAGGGAAAGAATTCAGAAAATAAATAACATGTGGGTGTCTTTTTTTTTTTTTTTTTTTTGACCTGTTTTGTAAGAAATCTTTTTCAAATTATGTTTGGATTACTTCAGATGAAACAGGTAAAATCTGTCTGTTGGATTTCAGATAATGACTGACTGTAATTTAAGCAGACAAGCCACTACTCCTTTAGTACTATGTTGTCAGACAAAATTTACATCCTCAAGATACTATCACTGGTCCTTTAATCAATGAGTACTAATCCCATTTTTCAATTTTGATATAGTAGTTTGGATGCTTGCTTATGTTTATCCATTATTATTGCTTTCAAGAATTGATGTTTGCTTTCTGTAATAACAATAAAATGGAAAGTATTGACACAAGTATTCTTTACACTAATGAATTTTGATTTCTGTTTCTCCAGGTGTACATGCGCCTAGACCTTTTTGCACCATGATGATGAGTCTTGCTTCTTTGGAAACTATGTGGAGACCACATATTGCTTCTGTAGTGTCCGTAAGAAAGTGGAGCTTAAAAGAGAGAGAAATGGACATGTCGAAAGCCTCATTCAAGGTTGGTAAAGTAGATTACATGGTCGCATTTTCCTTCCATTGTTTTTGTTTCTATATATTTAAATTAACTAAGATGTCTGTAACTGTGCTGCTATTGATGGAAGAACATTTGATTGCAATAGAGAAAGACTTCTCTTAAATTTATGAAATCACGACACTGTCTCTTCAATAACTCAATGAGGATTTTCTCTCTTATCCCTCTAGAAGAAAACCAATGTTTAATACTATCTGTTCTAATCTACATTCTCAATGTCGTAGCTATCTTTTTTGTTAATAATTTTGATACTTAGAACTGCTATAAATGCTATTTTAGACATTGATGGGTTAGACTGCTCCTGCATTTGATGCCAATTGCTACACCTATAAAGCAGCACTGTGGAATGCAGATACAGGAGTACAGATTCTATTCGTACTCAAGACTTTTCTACATGTTGCAATCCTGTAGATTTGAAAGTATAAAGGTTATGGACATTATTTATTTATTTAGCTCATGGATTCAGTGCCTGGATCTGCAATGTGCAATCTGTTGAAGACCTGCACACAATCTTTATGTGTTTTTTGTTTATGAATTTTTATTTTTTTATGTATAAGGGACAGAAAGAGAGAACCTTTTGATCGAGTTGATGAGGGACAAGCTTGTCCTTTCTTAATCAAAGAAAGGCCTTTGTCTGGCAGGATGTCACTATTAAGTGTTCTGTGGGAATAGCCTTTAAAAACATAATAAAGCTTAGAGAATTTAATGATGTTATGGAGTTTGGAATTTGTTTTTGACAATTGGGATCATAAATTGTACTGTCAGACGCTTTTTTTTTTAAATGACCAAAAGCAAAGCTTTATTTTTATTTTATTTTTCTATCTGCTGATCTGGTTGACTGTGTTAATGGCAGATAATATTGGGCTCATCGTCCAAGGCAAGGCGGCAAATTCTGGCTGAGATGGGATATGATTTCTCAATCATGGTATATTTTTTAAGCAGCTTGTATTCTGTTTTGTGTGTATATGTGTCAGGATTTTGTTTTTATATTCATACAATCATATGAATTAAAAAGTTTAATTGGTATTCAGTTTAGACTGCAGATATCAATGAACAGAGCATAAGGAAAGATACACCAGAGGAATTAGTTATGGCTTTGGCTCAGGCAAAGGTTTGACCTGTGCTTTTTTGCCTTCTAAATCCTAAATTGAGTTTGACTGATGGCTTTAAAAGAGGCATATGATTTTCAACTTGGGCCAAACATAATCGTTTTGCCAAA
Organism: Mallotus japonicus; assembly: GCA_949634005.1. Taxonomy (NCBI): domain Eukaryota; kingdom Viridiplantae; phylum Streptophyta; class Magnoliopsida; order Malpighiales; family Euphorbiaceae; genus Mallotus; species Mallotus japonicus. Next base: position 12,052 of record CATIWK010275619.1, read on the forward strand.
AAAAATCTAGTTTTACTTTTGAGCATACTGCACAATCTTATGCATATTTCTCTTTCTGGGAATCATAATTTCGTGGTGAGGACTGGGTAAGGCAAAACACAATTTTTTTTTTGCGTAATATAAAAGTTTATGGTTTTCCTCTTCTTGGATAAATTGATTTTGGGATACAACCATGTTTGACAATGTTTTAAGGTGAGCCACAGAACTAATGGCTTATACTCATTGCTAACATTTTGCCCAATTTGTTTTATTCCTAGGCAGATGCTATTGTAGCAAGGCTCCAAACAATGGGTCAATTGGAAGAGGATACTCATGCTACCTTGTTGATTACAGCAGACACAGTTTGTCCCAATTTTATTATGTTATTCACATTTATATCTTGCTTTCTCTTGAAAACACACATATCTGTGGCTAATAAAACTCTTGGGGCATTTAACATGAACATATTCATAAAATCAGGACTAACTTATATATTTAGTGACTAGCTGTTCATGTGCTAAATTTTTTATGCAAGGAAACTTCATAAGAACTTGAGCAATAAAGTTGAAATGAATTTTAAATTCAAATTAAAGTTTAAATATTGATAATTCTTAAAACTCCTTTTTCCTTCTGCATCATTGAAAGGGCTGGATACTTTGGTTTCCTAGTTAAGCCAATTTGTATAATTGTAAAATCATAAACAGATAGTCTCAGTTGGGCCCATATATGTACTGCTCATTTGCACTAGGTTCTTCTGGAATAGAACAATGAAAGCCATGTCTTTGGCTGCTGATTCGTGTATCTAAATATCCTGACTTAAATAGTTTCTTGTGATTACTTCTATATACTCTACTATTTCCCTTGTTAAACATTGCACTATAAGTTCTTGTTTTGGAAAAAAAAAAAAAGGATATAGCATTTCTTGCATTCTTGATGATTCTTTAATAGAAAATAAAATGACGATTCTTGACATTTCTTGCATTCCTTTGCTGCTTATTTATTTTGTTCAATTGAATTTTAACCCATAGCATACGGACTCTCTTCTTTTAGTGTTCACAAGTGACATGCAATCAATAAAAAGACCAAAGATAATCTTACCTTTACTGACTTTTCAATTATTACTATGAATTTTGTGCTGATAACAATTGTGTAGTCTAGTAGTTTATGCTGAAATCTATTTAGTAAGCTCATTTGATTATTTGCTTTTTGTTTTATGTCTCTACAATGTTGATAGAACAATAAGCTCTGTTGATATTTTTTTTTCATTTCTTAAGAAGTTATTTTTTTTTTTAAAATTAAATTTTTAATTTTGTGTATTGAGTAGTTGGGAAATTTGACTTATATATGTATTTTTTTTGAAGGAAGAAATACCTTATTGGTTATTAATAGGCTTCACGTGTAAGCTACAACACTGCTTTACTAAACTGACAATTGATGTTGCTAATTTTAAGAGTTTTTGGACACAATTGATATAATAAAAAGTGTTGCACAGAATTGGAAAGGTGTGCAAGGTCCTCTTTCCTTTCATTTGGCCTTAATGAGACTGGAACAATGTTTATTGATTATTTCTTCATTGGCAAGAAAAATTATTGAAGGTTTTTCTCTTATTGCTAATTCTCACTGATTTTCAGGTGGTGGTGTATAAAGGGATAGTGAGAGAAAAGCCAACCAGTGAGGAAGAAGCACGATATTTTATCAAAGGTTGGTGAGATGGTGTGCTTGGGTTAAATGTACATGTGGTATCCAAACTTTCATTGTGTTGCAGTTTGGGTATTAAATTTCAATTTTTTTTTAATTACCATACTTCTGTTCAGACATCAGACACATGACTATTACATAGTTGTGATGATGTGGTGATCGGAGAAAAAATATTTCAGGAATATCCACCATATCATCTTCCACCTCACATAAGTTCATAGGTTAAATGCACATGTGGCCACCAAATTTTAGTTTTGCTTTAGTTTGGATATTTATTTTATTTTTTATTTTTTTGTATCTTTTTATTGGCAAGCGTTTTATTTAAATATGACATAGCAATGTCCTAAAGAGATATGATGACATGACAATTTGAGTGGGAATTTTCTTTAAATATTCGCCACGTAATCTTTCACTTTATGACCAAATTTGCCTAATTAACATGCCTTATTAATCTCTATCCACCGTATTAAATTAATGGTTCAACAGCGAGTTTCCTTCAATTCAGACTTTTCACCAATTAAAGTTAAAGATTTATTTAGACTCTGGAGCGACTTCTGATTAGATAAATTTATATCATGAAGTCAAAGATGGCATGATGAATATTGAAAGAATATTCTCACTTTGATTGCCATATTATCATATCTGTTTCAGGACATTGTTTTGTGTTTTTTAAATAAAACATTTAATAGTGAAAAGATACAAACTAAGATTTATTATTTAAATTGAAACAAAATTAAAGTTTGGTGATCACATGTGTATTTAATCTTATATTAATTTAGGTGAGATGGAGGATGATGCGGCTGATATTGCTCTAATATTATTTCTCCAGTTGCAACATCATCAAAATCCAACTAGGTTATTGACTTGTGATATCTAAATAGAAGTTTGGTAACTAAAGAAAAACAAAATGAAGTTTAATATCTGAATTGTAAACAATTGAAGTTTGGATACCACAGAGTGTTCTTCTTCACCTTTGCTAGTTGCATGACTCAAAATGATCTAATGGTTTCTGGTGGCAGGCTATTCTGGTGATCATGCAGCTGTTGTAGGATCTGTACTGGTAACTAACCTTGCTACAGGCAAAAGAAAAGTAGCATGGGAGAAGGCAGAGGTACTGTATCCCTGCCCTCGTCTTTGACATAGATTTCACTAAAATGCAACAATTGAATGGCTTTGAGCCTGCCTAATCCAGTGGCCTTGAGGTGTTACCTGAAAATTCAACTCGCCTAGCAATTTGATTCTGGACCACATTATCTGATTATGGTTCAATTGATTTTTGGATCTGTAAAATTAATATTCTGGAACACATATTACCTTAGAAGAAAATAAGTCCCAATCACACAAATCTCAAATAATTTTTGTTACTATTATTATTATTATTATTACACTGACAATTATAGGATTTGTCATTTTCTCCCCTCTCTTTACACTGTTTATATTAGCATTTATAGTCTATGCTGTATTTCAAGTTAGACAATCTTTATGGTTATTCTTCTTTCATTTCATAGATGACAGTTTGAACATATGAACATTTGTGTTGTTTTCTCACTAAGTAATTCAAATGAAGACGACTGAAACATACCAGATTTTTCTATCCAAGGGCATTTTACATTCCATTTTTAATTCCATGCATTAGAGTCTGAACTGCACTCTGGTTAAGAGACCTGAAAAGCATTTTATTTATGGAAAGAAATTGTATTGTATTGTATTTTATTTAGCTTATAGCAACAATAGTGCTACTATCTTCTTCTTCTTCTTCCTTTTTTTAATTTTTATTTTTATTTTTTGGTGCTGATAGTGTTACTATCTTGGATTGTTCTTTTCCTAAGTAATTTTAGTTTAATGCAGTCTTGTTGAATCACACTCTGATGTTCTTTTTTGTAACGTGTTGTAAGATATGAAATGGAGTTCTCTCCATGTCACTTTGTAGAGATTTAGATTGTTTAGACAATTTGGGGTCAACTACAAGATTTTTGATCATCAACATGTTTTTTGCCTAGTCCTTCCATTTTCTGGGTGTTAGTTCATAAGTACTATTATATTGGTTTAGTTCCTCTGAAATTTAACTTGCAACCTCTATAAATATGGATTTTTATGTATGTCATGTTGACCTCCAGTCATTTTATATATGAGTTTATCACTGAGATGCATAACAACAGTATTGATTTTGGTGGTTCAGGTCTATTTCCATGAGATACCAGAAGAGATCATTGATAATCTGGTATATTTAAAAATATTCAGTCTACCATAGACAAAATCACAAGATATTACCTTTTCCAAATATCTTTAATAAGTTTCTCTATTGGCTATGGGCTCTTCTCAGATTGAAGATGGAGTTACGTTCAATGTTGCTGGGGGCCTCATGCTAGAGCACCCATTAACATCACCCTTTGTTGAAGCAGTGGTATCTCTCTCTCTCTCTCTCTCTCTATAAATTAGCCATTGCCTAATTGATTACATGAAATGCCACTCTTTAAAAATTTCCTTTACTATGTTTATTTTAATTTGTTTATTCTTAAAAGAGTACAAACACATGAAGCTTTATCCAAATATTTTATATGCGCATAGGTATACTTACTTTGGAATTAACATGAAACGGGTAAATTGTATAAATAATCATTAATTTGTGTTTGATTATATTTTGATTACAAACCTTTAATTTGTATCTTTTTATTTACAAAATTATTTATTAGGTTTCATGAGTAGTCTTTATTATATCTTTTATTCCACAAAAAATTCAGTATTATTTTTTTAGTCCAAAATTTCAAATAAGTTCATATTTTCTATATTCATATAGAAATTAAAGAAAAAACTAAAAACTATCTTAAGGGATGAATACTTTATACCTAGAATAATGTAGAGACATTATTTTTTATGTTGGAGAATTAAGCAAAGCTAATATTTATCTTTATTTTTTAAGTTTTTATATAATAAACTATAAAGTAATAAAATATTTGTATATTATATTTAAATAATTTATAAATATTATTTTTATTTTTATTGAAAATTATTTTTTTCCCGAATTTACTCTATTGAAAATTATTTTAATTTTTACATATAATAAACTATACATTAATAATAAAATATTCATATATTATGTCATTTAAATAATTTATAGCTATAATTTAGGGATAATATATCGACTTATTTATATACTATTTTTAAATTTTGGACTAAATGGTAATTTTGGATTGTTTATGAATCAAAAAATTCTATATGGACTTCATGTAAAACTTAAATAGACATTTGATAACTAAAAAGATACAAATTAAAATTTTATAATTAAATTGTAATCAAACACAAAATTTAGCGATACAATTTACTCAACGTGAAACTGACCTGTATCCAGTTGAGTGCCCTTTGCCATTGATGTTTGGTGGCATGGTTAGAGCCCATTCGCTCAAAACCAAAGGCTAAGTGGCCCTGGCTGCTTGCAAGAGCTTAGTTATTTTTCATCTTCCTCCATACTGCGGAATTTCACATTTAACCGTTAATTATTTTCAGGTGGGGAGTACTGACACAGTGATGGGACTTTCGAAAGCTCTTACTGAAAAACTCATTGCAGAAGTGCTTTAGGTTTTGTATTAATGTGTAAGATTATTTTTTTTAAAATGTGTTGAACACAATCACTCATCCATCAAAATTAAGAATTTCTTTTCGGCCAAAGATCAATTTGAAGTTCTTAAACTTTTATGTTTTTGTTGAATTGGTTTTTTTTTTTTTACGACTGTCACTAGAATTTTATGATTTACAATTCGAATCATACAATTTGAGTCGATTCATCCTAAATTCAATGCGAATCTATAGGCGAATCAGAAAAGTATGAGAATCGATGTCGAATCATATGATTTAATAGTGAATCGGTGAGAATCTACGATTCTTTGTGATTCTTATTTATTGAATAAAACAAATCATATTTAAGTATTATATAGTTAGGAGATGGAAAAAGTCATAGCCTTTTAATTACAAACACTTAAAAGGTTAAAATTTTAAAATAAAAATATGGACCTAACTTGTTCTTTCTTTTTCACTTTGTTTCTTTAACTTAACAAGACTTGCAAGTGTAATTAACTTCTTTAAATATTTAATGCGCTCGCTTACCAGAGAAGTCATTTTTGGGGGCAAAACTACGCGTTTTTGGGATCTACGTCTCCACCTAATTCATCCCCAAGTTAAGATTTTTAACATCCACTCCAATCTAATCCACTAGATTGAGTTTACACAAGAGTTTTTCAAGGCTCAATTTAAACCTTTACAACTTGAGTTTTCAAGGCTCACTCAAAATCTTTTCCCAAGTGTTTTCAAGGCTCACACTTAAACCTAGAAGAGGAATCCTAAGCTAGAGCACTCACCCACACTCACTAGATGAGTAGTTATAAACTCAA